>JANHAO010003080.1:0-26963 GCA_026873985.1 Saraca asoca | reverse complement strand
ATTAGTTAGCATTGATCTTAAAGGGCTTACATTAATCTAAACCATGAAAGTAGGTTCAATTAGGTTGATTTAAGTACTATTATTAAATCTTGAAAGAGGCTAGTAACTAATTTAGGCTAAACCATCCTCAATTATTCAAGTAATTACAATAAGAAGGATTTACATTATTTGTTAAAGACCATAAGTACGATGAACCCCAATCCTAGGCTTTTATAATTGAATTTCGTTTATTAATTTAGTGCTACTCTTTTATTAGTCTTCTTTAATATTTTCAATACTCTTATTTAATTTAGACAACTTTAATTGCAAACTCTAGTAGTTAATAGCAAGATCCCTATAGGATTCGACTTGTACTTGCCAGTGTTTATTACAAATATACCGTGCACTTGCGAAAAACACACATTAAGTTTTTGGCATCATTGCTGGGGATCTCTTTAGTGTCAGTATTGGTCTATTTTTGGAATATAGCTGATCTAAATCTTTTCTTTTGTTTTGATGTCTAATATTTTCTTTTGCTGCTACTGCTTCTTGTTTCCACTTTGTAAGTGTGTTTCCCTTTTATGGGAAGAGCTCTTAGGAATCTTGTTTAGTTTGGTCCTGAGATTTAAAGGACATTTCAAAGAAGGAGGAGACAAAGCAAACAAGGCCAATCAACTCATCTAGCCTTGGATTAACAAAACAACCATTCATTGAAGGACTTCATTGCACCAGATAACCAAGGCCTAAGTCCAAGCATTGTCAAACTTACCGTAGAGGCCAACAATTTCTAATTGAAGCCTGCACTTCTACAAATGGTTCAGTAGAATCAATTTGGAGGATCTCCCACCAAAGACCTAAACCTTCATTTGTTGATCTTCTTTGAATATTGTGATACTTTGAAGCTTAATGGAGTCTCTCCAAATGCTATTCAGTTGAGATTATTCCTCTTCTCTCTAAAGGACAAGGCTAGAGCTTGGTTGCATTCTTTGTTGGCTGGATCCATTACTGCATAGGAACAACTGTCACAAGCTTTCTTAGGCAAATACTTCCCTCCAAGCAAGATAGCTCAACTCCACAACCAAATCACAAGTTTTGCTCAAAGAGATGGAGAGTCATTATATGAAGCTTGGGAGTGATTCAAGGAACTTTTAAGGTTATATCCACATCATGGACTCGAAAAGTGGCTGATTGTCCATACCTTCTACAATAGGCTTACATATAATACTTGTATATCAGTAGATGTCGCTATAGGAGGAGTACTCATGAACAAAACTATAGATGAAGCATGCACCCTAACAGAGGATATGGCCCAGAAACATTATTCATGGTTAGGTGATCGAGCTCTATCAAAGAAACCCTTGGGGAAATATGACATTGATGTAATAGACCATCTGTCCTCTAAGGTAGATGCTCTCTTTTAGAAACTTGACAAGTTAAGCATGAATACAGTAGGCTCTTCTAGTATTTCATGTGAAATTTGTGGATGTATTAGTCACATTGCTGCTGAGTGTCAATTAGGGAATCTTTTTCTTCAAGGTAGCAAGCAAGTAAACTTTGTCAACAATTTTGCCCAACAGAATAATCCTTTTTCCATTACATATAACCTAGGCTACAGGAATCATCCTAACTTCTCCTACCAGCAAAATCTGAATCCTAATCCCCAAAACAATTTCAGGCAGCCCCCTAGTTTCCAACCCCAAAGACCTCCTAATCCTTCACTTCCTTCAAAATTCAACCTTGAGACTTTGGTAAAGAAATTTATAATGGCCCGAACCAAGCAAAATGAGGAATTTGGGTTACAAAATCAGATCATGAGTGAGGCTATCAAGGAACTAGCTTCCAAGGTTGATTCACTGGCCACATATAACAAGATGCTAGAGACTCAAATTGCCCAACAAGCTAGTTCTTTAACTGAAAGTTTGGGTAAACTTCCAGGTCAACCCGAGAACCCAAAGGAACATTGCAATGCTATTATTCTGAGAAGTGGGAAGCAAGTAGGAGGGCCTAAAATAAGTAAAGAGGAAGTAAGAGATGATGAATCTGGAGTAAAGTTTGAGAAACCTAAGGAGGTTGAAGTTAAGGAGGTGGTAGAAAAAGAGGACCAAAAAGAAGAAGAACCCAAGTATATACCTCTTGAACCATATAAGCCACCAATCCCCTTCCCTCAAAGATTAGCCAAGGCAAGACTAGAGAAACAATATGGGAAGTTTTGGGATGTTCTAAAGAACCTGCATATCAATATCCCCTTCTTGGAAGCTATTTCGCAAATGCCCTCCTATGCCAAGTTCTTAAAGGAGATTCTATCTAACAAGAGGAAGTTTGAGGAGTATGCCACAATTTCCTTAATTGAAGAATGCAGTGTGATCATCCAGAATAAGTTACCTCCTAAACTTAAGTATCTTGATAGTTTCTCTATTCCTTGCTCCATTGATTATATGCATATTTATCGTGCCCTATGATAGGCGCAAGTGTGAGCCTTATGCCTCTTTCCATTTGCAAGAAACTCCAGATAGGTGACTTAAAGCCAACCACTCTCTCCTTATAGTTGGCAAATTGATCTATCAAATATCTGGTTGGTATCTTAGAGGATGTTCCTCTAAAAGTTGGTAAACTTTTTATCTTTGTTGACTTTGTGATTTTAGAAATAGAAGAGGATGCCCAGATCCCTATCATTCTCGAAAGGCCATTCCTTGCCACTACTGGCACCATTATTGATGTTAAAAATGGAAAGCTTTCCTTGAATGTAGGGGATGAGAAGATTGAATGTAATCTGGCTTTTATTATGACATGCCCTTCCCTTGAGAACTTATGTTGTAGGATTGATTCAATTGAGCAAACTAAGAGAGTAGATATAATGAGTCATAATTCCATTGATCCTCTTGAGCCTTGTCTTGTGAAAAGTTCTTCTTCTTGTGATGAGAATGTTGAAGTTGCCATATATGCTAAGTTGTTTGATGAGAGTCTTGTCTTTCCTACAAAAGCAAGAGCTGAGAAATTAGAAGTGGACCCAAAACACACCTTCATGAAGGAAGATAAAATTCCAAAGGCAGAACTAAAACCTCTCTCTTCTAACTTGAGGTTGTGTAAGAAAAGAACAAAGAGCTGGCATGATAAGCATATTTTGAGGCAAGAATTCCAAAAATGAAAGTAGGTTTTGCCCCTCAATTCTCAATTAAAACTCTTTCTAGGCAAGCTTCGTTCTCGTTGGTCCGGCCCTTTCCAAATCTGTCAAGTCCTTCCATATGGAGCTGTTGAAATTTGGAGTGAAGCAACTAGATATTTCAAAGTTAATGGCCAGTATCTCAAGCACTACTTAGTAGGAAATCCAACTGCAAAGAGAGTCACTTACAGTTTCTTAAACCTCCCTTCAACCAAATAATACTGCCAAAGGAGTCGAGCTTATGACTTAAAACGAGCTCTTCTTAGGAAGAAACCCATGTTTAGTTTCATAGAATTTATTTTTGCTTATTTGTTTTTCCTTTCTTCAGTTTTTTGCCTATCTTTGCTCTATAATTTTTGTTTCTTAGTTTTGAAAACATTGAAATTTATTGGAGGTGATTTCTGATGCAGATTTGAGCAAGAAAGAAAAAGGTGGTAGCCCTAAACATAACCAAGGTGTATCCCAGGACATACCTGTGTTCCAAGCATCTTGCATATAAAAAGAAAAAACTAAAGACCATAAGTTGGTAAGCTTCTTTCCCTTCCTCTATGATCTTATATTTATTAGCTATATTAAGGACAATATAGGATTTAAGCATGGAGGGATACTTGCTTTCTGGCTTTTGGTCTATTTTAAGTTTTGTAGTTGCTTTTCATTTTGAGTTATGTTTTGTTTTTGTTAATCACAAGGTTAATAACCTTTCCAATGAGTTGATGTGTTAATAACTAGTTTTAAGTGCATGAAAGCTTGATTTAAAATAAGCCCTTGAATGAGTATTTTTGATTTAGTATTTCTTTCCTAGAATTGAACTTTAAGCTTCTTTAAAAACACCTTATCTATTGCACTATAATTTACATGCACTTCATAAATCTCGGCATTATGAAAGTATGAAGTTAGGGAGAGGTGAAGAATGAGGGTGTTTAGCATAAAAAAAACCCAAAAAGGTTTTCATTTGGAGTACCTAATTTTCAAGTTCCAAAAAGGCCTTTGGTATGAGTACCTAGATGCTTATGCCTTAGTGAGATGAAGCTTAAAATGCACTTACTGAAAAAAAAATTCAAAAAAAAAATTGAAAAAAAATGAAAAAGAAAAGGAAACTAATGAAAAATGATGAAAAAGAAATTGAATAATCAAGGGCAAGGCAATCTAGGGAGATCTGAAGGATGAGGATATTACTTTAGTGCCTTGAGGGTTATTTTGGTGCATGAAAGTTATAGTAATAATAGGTGATGTGTATAATATAGAAATTAAGGTTTGATATTAGGTGAGTGAAGACTAACCCTTGAATGCTTGTTTATGTTTCTATTGATGTCTTATTGATTAGGAAAAAAATTAGTTGTATCACATTTACTTATTTGAATTGAGAGTGTAAATTCTCCCTCTTTCAATGTGTTCATATATTATAATTTGCTTGAGGACAAGTAAAGGTTCAAGCATAGGGGAGTTGATAAACAATCAAAATGCATATTATTATGATGATTTTTATCTCTTGATTTGTTATTAATTTGTGATTTCTTTGCTCTTTTGTTTTAGTTTAGTGTTTTTGTTCTTTGGTATTGTTGTGGTCCGTATTTCTCATTGTTGTGGTCTGTATTTCTCTTTGTAGGTTAGTAAGAAGGCTTAGAAAGGAGGGTGAAAGTAGAAGTTCAAAGCATATTTGGATTAAAGATAAGCTAGGATAGGAGCCCTATGAAGAACACAACTCAACTGTGATTGAAGCAAAGAAAATCAAAGAAGGCAGCACCAAACACGGCCTGGCTATATCACAAGATACAGCCGTGTTTGGTGTATTCCTTAATAACTCCCAGCACGAAACATGAGCTGGTCATGTCACAGAACATAGTAATGTTTCAGCCTCTGTCATCCTACTATATAAGCCATTATAGCATAACCAAAAGGAGCTTTTAGACAATTTTGATATAGCTTAGTTAGGTTTTCTATTTTTAGGTGTTTTTTTGAGTTAATTTAGAGATATTCTTATGGATTGAAGTTTTTGCAAAGATTCTATTTTCTTTTCATCAATTGACATCCTGGTTTTCTCTTTCAATCTTCATCTTTACTTTTCTGCATTGTTTTAAATATTATGAAGTTCTTAATGTTAATGAATTTGATTTTTATTTCCCTTATGTGTGAGTAGACCTTTATTCTAGGATTGGGACTAACCCAATTATGGTCCTTGCTACTGTTGATTGATTTCCTATTATAATTACTTGGTATTAATTGATTCAATTGTTATACCTACTAAGTTTCTGATAAAATATTTGGCTAGTATTTTGTCTAATTTTAGGTAGATAGTTGAAGTACCCAAAGGAGAAGATTATCACTGGAACCCTAACAGTTGAAGAAGGAAGTTTTAATCACAAAAGTAGATTAAGTTTCTTTAGGATTGAATTAGTTAGCATTGATCTTAAAGGGCTTACATTAATCTAGACCACGAAAGTAGGTTTAATTAGGTTGATCTAAGTACTATTATTAGACCTTGAAAGAGGCTAGTAATTAATTTAGGCCAAACCATCCTCAATTATCCAAGTAATTACAATAGGAAGGATTTACATTTTTTGTTAAAGACCATAAGTGTGATGAATCTCAATCCTAGGCTTTTATAATTGAATTTTGTTTATTAATTCAATATTGCTCTTTTATTAGTCTGCTTTAATATTTTCAATACTCTTATTTGATTTAGACAACTTAAATTGCAAACTCTAATGTTTACTACTTTTACAACATGCGCATGCAGAAAATACACATCATCTACTCCATTGGATCATTCCTCAACTGGAAGACCACTTTATTAAGAAAACTATCAGGATTAAAAAGGGCTCCTGAAATGCCTATTCAAAATCACTAGAATTACATAGGTTTTTTGTTAACCTAAAAAAAAACCACAAGAATGGAAACAGGCTCTTGCTAACCTAAACAAGATTTCTATCAACCTAGAAACCTTAAAAGAAAAAAAAATGAAGAAAATAAAGGTAAAGTAAGAGATGAAATCTCAAATAGTCAAGATGAATTCTACAGTGCTTTGATTCAAAATATCTTGAATGATTTGAGAAAAGTAGTGAGATGAAAGCTAATCTTATTTTGCTCAATTTTCTCAAAGAGTTTTGCACTTGAAGGAGAAGGAAAACTATGAAAAATTGTTAAAAAACTAAAGGCAGTTGGGCTTTTGTAACTACTATAACCGACTGTAACTAAATAACTTTTAGTTGGTGAATCAATTTGTGACTTGATTCAAAGTGGTTACAACTAATGAATCAGTTTGGTAATCAAATCACAGTGCTTTGACATCAAGTATAGAATCGATTATTGAATTGATTCAGGCAAAATTCCTAACCTTTAGTAAAAAGTATTTTTCAAAACTTTTCTTAATGAATCGATTCTAATATGCTTTTTCACAAGTTCTTTAGTGAATCGATGCTTGAATTGATTCACAAGGTAAAAATTTTTTTGTAAAATTTAAACTTGTGAGAAGATCTTTAACAAGACTCTATTTGAAAAATATCTTCAAGTGGTTTATTTGTATTTCACTATATTAGTTAAAAATAATTGAATGAAATCTCATTTGAATTTATTTACAAAAGATCTTATTAAAAATAAAATAATTCCTAAATCTATTCTTAGATCTCTTGAATCACTTCCTTTGAACCTGCAAAATAAATCAAAATGCTAAAATATATTATCAGATAAAATTATTTTTTAACATTAAAACCAAGGAAAATATGTTGCTAGAGTAACCTAGGATAACATTTAGAAAGAATTAGGATTAGATATAAGGTGGATTGACTCTAGGTCAAGTGGGAGATTGTTAGTATAATGATGCCTTAGAGACAATTGTTGTAATAGCTTGGATATTACATATCTTAGCATATGTTTGATATATGTATACTATCTTGGATAAAGTGCTCGAAGTTATAATTGTGTACAAATAAATTACAATGAAGATTGTAATTATGAGATAATGTGTACATATAAGTACAATTTTTAAATATCCTTGGTTATGGAATAATTGAGAAAATAGAATATCAATGATTTATTAGTATACTAAATATTTTTTCTGAGTTTAAACTCATAAACTCTATTTTATGATCATTCTCTAATTGTTTTAATTTATTAAAACAACTTTCAAAATGAGGAACTATTCCTCTACTTATGATCTCCTCCAAGGTTAATATAAATGTTCTATAACATTTAAATCTTAAAAATGAAAATTTATGACTATTTAATAATTACAATCTCTATTAGAATTATTAAATCATTGATTAATTAACACTTTTAATCATATTAGAAAACTTAATTAATCATTTCAAATTCCCAAGATTTTCACTTAATTCAACTCTTAAATTCATAACATTTTACATTTTGAATTATTCTCTAACTTTGGATTAAAGAGATTTTCTTGTGTGTGACCCATTAGGTTTCCATGCATGTTGGTAACAAATTTGTTTACAATCTTCTATAAGCTTAATTGAATTAAATTCAAACACAATTTCCTTAAATTATTCAAATAAATTGTAGATCATGATTGGCTTCTAGCAAAGCATCATGATCAATGAAATATTAGGAATATATTTGTGGAAATCCAAACCTTTCATGCAAAGGTTTTAGTGTGTAATTCAATCCCTTCATCTCTTGATATATAAATTGGACTCATGGTATGGTTCCGGTGTCAACCCTAATATGAATATCTAATCTCAAGTGTATGTTTGAATATGTTCTAGGGTTTAGGGTTTAGTCTTTCATACATAAAACTCCTTTTATGCATACTCCTTTTATGTATTATCAATACATAGGCCTATGATTTTGATCATAGCACAAGCCTTAGAAAATCTTTTAAATTATCTTTCCTTGTTACCAAGAAGGATGAATTATCTCTTGATCAATCACTACCTTTGTGTACTTTATAGTGCACCTAAAATTATTCATATCTATTCTTTAAGAGTGCAAGCCTAGAATGACATCAAAGTAGACAACTTCATAATATAATATTATGTTGATCTTAAGTCTAAGAATTACTTAGACCACCTTTTATATGAGAAGTCCATTGACATATGATAACATTACATATGAATTTAAATGGCTAGTCAATATAGTCATATGTTCCATAACATATACCCTTATGTTTGTCCAAATATCAACATATCAAATAGAATATGAGATCACTACATTCTTCTAGAAGAATGTAACATAACATTTGTTGGTATACTCATGAATAAGTAATATCTTATTTTCCTAAATATTTAACAACTAGGGTTATTTAGAAATATAAGTATATGTATAAAATTATCTCATAATTACAATCCTAACTATAATTCATTATGCACAATTAGAATTCAAGGACTTTATCCAATATTGCATAGATATATATATCAAAACATATATATGAAAACTAAAATGATCAAGATGCCAAAACATTATGTTTATTAAATACACTAATATGTGTAGTATCCATGCCATTATAACATATTGTCTTTAAGACAACTTATACTTATAAACCCATCATCTCTTCCAGAGTTGATATAAATGTTCTTAAAACATTCAAATATCAACATTGGAAATTTGCTATTATTTAATAATTATAATATCTATTAGAATTATTAAATTATTGATTAATTAACACTTCTAATCATATTAAAACACTCAATTGATCATTTCAAATTACCAAGATGTTCACTAATTCAACATTTGAATTCAAAACATTTTGCATTTCAACTTTTCCTTTGACTTCGTATAAAAAAGATTCTATTGTGGGTATTTTTTGGGCCATACAAATGGGTTGGTAAAAGCTCAATGGACAAGCTCAGCTGATAAGGGCCTAGCTCATCTAGGATTGAGGTCGCTGGAGCAAGACGTTAGGTTGCCAAATGTGAACTCAATTTGCTAGTCAACAAGGGTCAAAGTAACCTATCGTGTAGCTTCAGGTCATTGAGGATGAGGTCTAGCCTGCAGCTCGAAGCACGCTTTCGTAGCCATCAGGTTATTGAGGACAGCAATTGGAAAATTAATTATGGAAATCCATTTCCAAATTAAATATTGTTTGTTATGGAAGTGTAATCAATTCATGATTCATTGCATTCAAATTGTAACACCCCACCACTGTAAATAAGAATTGAAATTATTGTACAGCAGAGTGATAACTAACACATACTGTTAGTTGGCCAAAATATATAGATAAATGAACAGTCATGGACATAGGCATTGATTTAGGTTGAACCACATTAAAAACTTTCTAGTGTCTTCTTATTCTTCCTCTTTCTCTTTCTTGTTATTTTGCATTCTCAATTTGCAGTTTGGCCTTTAGACTTTAGTTGACTAGATTTGTATATTAACATTTTGGCACTAGAAGGAGGGCCTTATACTGCATGCTTGTTAATTTTCCATTCTATTATGATGGCTAGAAGGAGAACCACTAAAAGTTTAGATGCTATAATTGACCAACCTGTGGGTCGCATGGAATAGCAGCAGGATGTATTACCAGTTGGAGGCCCAGTTCTTCCTGTGATAGGCACTTCTACCATCCCCACTACAAGTGTTGTCATAAGCATTCCCCCATTGGCCCCTCCCCAGCCTACTACTATTGTTCTAAGGATTGATGGAGTGCAAGCATGGCATTAGTGTCAGAAGGCACTTAAGAACACAATGAGAGAACTGGCTGATGCGATTAAAGTGCTAGCTTAGGCACAAGCCTACATACGCAAAGGCAGGTTAAGGTCATTGTGCCTAGAGAAGTACTCCAGTAGCCACGAGAAGAAGTGCCAACTCTAGAAGAGAGGCCAATCAGAGAAGTACCTTAACGAGTTGATTTAATTCGCTTTTCCAACTTATAGCCCAGATCGAAGGTCCATTGAAATCAGGAGGATTATATCACATCTCACTCTATGGGCCCAAGGATCTGGGTCAACCCAGATGGGGACAGGCACGTGGAGGCCATCCATGAGCATATTCGGGTCATAGTGTGGCTTGAGGATGATGATGGAGATAATTAGTGATATGAGGGTTTGAGTCAAGTTTGAGGCTTGAATAAGGCCAGTCAAGGATATATTCCATATCGATACTCACCAGATCATGGGCATAGGAGAAGGCATAGAACCCTAAATCATAACTCCCACAACCAGGGAAGTATAAGGAGCTAATGATCTCTCAACCACGATCTAAGGCACATGGCCTAATGGTAGAAGGGCTGCTTAAGAGGATATAGCAGTTAGAAGAACACCCTTTACCTCAGGACCATCAAGATCATTATGAGGAGAGGATGCCATTCACTAGGGAGATCAAGACAGAGTTATTCCCTCACAAGTTCAAGATTCTCACTATCCTGCAAGACAATAGGGATAGTGACTCATACGACCACCTACACGAATTTAATGTATAAATGGATCTTCAGATGACCAATTTTTTGGTCAAGTGCTACACCTTCCTAGCCACTTTTGGAAATATACCTCAAATATGGCTTTGGAGTCTCCCAGCTTGCATTATTGATAGTTGAGAATAGTGCTAAAGGAGATTCGTCAACTAGTACAAGGCACTGAGAAAGCAACTTACACTGTCTTGCCACCTTGCAATGGTCTTTCAGTGGCAGAGTGAATCACTAAAAGACTACATCACTAGGTTCAAATGCGAGGTCAGTAACGTGGAGAATCCCTCAGATGAAAGTGTCCTGATAGTGATTTCAGCGAGATTCCACAAGGATGGAAAGTTGTATGAGAGCATATACAAGTCTCCAGTAAGAGACCTGGGCAAGTTTTATGAGTGAGCTGCTAAAGAGATCAGGTAGGAGGAGACTTTTAGGCCTAAGGAATCCAATCAGAAGGATGAGGCATGCAGTTCCAACCAGAATAAAAAGAGGAGCAATGGCAGGAATAACAAGTAGAGTCAGAAGGATGGCTCTGATAATTAGGCTGCAAAGAAAGCCAAGAATGAATGACCTCAGCATCAAGGTCACCATGATAGCTATAGCATCCTATCAGACACTTAGGATATGATATTTGTGATGGAGAAGATTAGGGAGGACTTTGGGAATCCCAATCCCATAAGGACTCCCAATAGGTTTAGAAATAAAGATAAGTTTTATGCCTACCACAATGAAGTTATGCATAATCCTTTGGATTGCTGGGCACTCAAAGATGCAATTGAGGATTTGATTAAGAGAGGTTACTTAAGAGACTATATGGTGTAACCTGTAGGGTAGTGACCTCAACAGCCCCAGCAACTAGTACAGTAGCAACCCCAGTAGGTTCCTGAGTAAGAGTAAGCACTTGTAGTGAGAACCATATTCATGATCCATGGTGGGCCTCACATCACAGGTACCTTGAATAGATCACAAGAATACTACGTGCAAAAAGAAAATCACATGCTACTTATAAGTCATAGTGAATTTGAAGGACCTGCCAAGAAAGTAAGGATGACCTTGGATAGCATTATCTTTACAGATGAAGATGCACAAGGAGTACATTCTCCCCATAATGATGCAGTGGTCATCTGAGCTAGAATTGGCAATGTTGAGGTGCAAAGAATAATGATCGATACTAGTAGCTTAGTAAATGTCATGTATAAGGGATGCTTCAAACAAATAGGTTTAAGCATAGGCCAATTGACCCTCATCACAAGCTAGTTTGCTAGAAGAGTAAGCCAATGACTGCTGAGCATTACGTTACTTTTAAGGAAAAAGTGGATAAACTTTTGGCTAACAAGTTTATCTGAGAAGCTCATTACCCAACCTGGGTGGCCAAGCCTGTGCTTGTAAAGAATAAGAATGGAAAATGGAGAACTTGCATTGATTTCACAAACCTCAACAAGGTATGTCGAAAGGATAGTTTCCCCTTGCCAAGCATTGATCAGCTTGTGGATGCAATTGCTAGTCATCAACTCCTCAGCTTCATGGATGCTTACTCAAGGTACAATCAACTACCAATGAACCCATAAGATGTGGAGTACATATTGTTCATCACTACCATGGGCTATACTGCTATAAAGTGATGCCATTCAAATTAAAGAATGCAGGATCAACCTACTAGCGGTTAGTTAATATGATGTTTGAGTAACAAATGAGGAAGACAGTGAAGGTGTATGTGGATGACATGCTGGTGAAGTCTGAACAGGTCACTAACCATATGCATGATCTAGAGGAAATGTTTCAAATTCTAAAGAGATATTAGATGAAGCTGAATCCATTCAAGTGTGCATTTAGGGTGGCTTCAAGAAAGTTTCTCAGATTCATGGTCAATAATAAGGGAATTGAGGCAAACCCTAAGAAGATCAAGGCACCTATTGACATGAGATCTCCTACTAGAATCAAGGATGTATAAAGCCTTGATGGCCAGGTCACAACACTCAGTAGATTTATCTCAAAAGTAATAGACAAGTGTATCGCCTTCTTTGATGTACTAAAGAAAGCAAAGTAGTTTGAGTGGACTGAGTGGTTTGAGGTTGCTTTCCAGAAGTTGAAGGAATATAAGGCTGAGCTCCTCTTTTGTCCAAACCAAAGGATAGTGAGAAGCTCATCATTTACTTAGGAGTATCTCAGCATGCTCTTAGTGTAACCTTGATACGGGAAGAAGGTAGAGCTCAATTTCCAATTTATTATATGAGCAAGAGGCTGCTAGATGCTGAGATGAGGTACTCACTAATAGAGAAGCTTGCCTACTACCTCATGATTACATCAAGAAAGCTGTAACCTTACTTTCAATTGTATAGCATTGAGGTGCTCATGTAGTTCCCACTTAGGCAGATCTTGTAGAAGACAAATACCTCAGGTCATCTACTCAAGTAGGCAATCGAGTTAGCCTAATTTGACATTAAGTATAGGCCAAGACCAGCAATCAAGGGGGAAGCCTTGGTAGATTTTATTGTAGAGTTTATAGGGCTTGCAGAAGAGGGAGCAGAGGCCTCAGAAGGTCCATATTAGGAGTTGTATGTTGACAAGTCATTGAACAAGCAGAAGGCTGGGGTAGGAGTGCTTCTAATCAGCCCAAAGGGATATAAAATCCTCTACGTGCTGAGATTGAATTTTTAGGCTACAAATAATGAAGTAGAATATGAAACACTATTGATAAGGCTTCGCTTGGCAAGAGAAATGTGAGCTAAAAATTTGAAGATATTTAGTGATTCCCAGTTTGTAGTCTGTCACATATGAGGTGAATATCAGACAAGGGGGGTTAAAGATGGCCATCTACCTTTAGAAGGCTTGTGAATTGCTTGTTTCTTTCCAGAGGCTCGAGGTTAATCAAATTCTGTGAGCCTAGAACATGCATATGGATGCATTAGCTCGCTTAGCCATAACCAGAGATGCAGACTTCTTAGAGGCAATCTTAGTGGAGTTCCTTCCATCACTGAGCATGGAGTAAAAAGATACTGTGATGGTAATTATCATGGCACAAGACTCATGGATGGGCCCGATCGTAGATTACCTACAAGATAGCAAGCTGCTAGAAGATAAGTAAAAGCATGTCATTTATGAGCTCAAGCAGCCATATATTGCATCTACGATAACATGCTATATAAAAGGGGATTTTTAGCTCCACTCCTAAGATGCATAGATGGCCATGACTATGACACCGTCCTAAAGGAGATTTACACCAGCCATTGCAAGAATCATGCTGGGGGGCTATCTCTAGCTTAAAAAGCACTCTAGTAGGGATTCTACTACCCTATAATGAAACAGGACGCCATTGACCTCATTAGGAAGTGTAATAAATGCCAAAGGTTTGCAAAGGTCCCACTAGCTCCACTAGCCTACCTACAAAAGATGGTCAGTCCATGGCCCTTCGCAATATAGGGCATAAACCTAATTGGACTACTCTTGATAGGTCATGGGAAGTGCGAACATGCAGTGGTTGCTATGGATTATTTCACCAAGTGGGCAGAGGTGAAGGAAATAGTAGAGATCTCTACCTTGAGGATTGAAAAGTTCATATAGACTAACATTATTTATAGGTTTGGAGTTCCTCAATAGACTGTGACTAATAATGGGACCCAATTTAACAATGAGCAGTTTATCAAGTTTTGCAACAATCTCAAGATTGTGAAGAGTTTCTTAGTTGTAGACCATCCTCAGGCCAATGGACAAGTCGATGCTATTAACAAAATCATCAAATAGATCTTGAAGATAAGGTTGGAGGCTAAGAAGGGAACATAGGTAGACGAGTTGTAGAAAGTGCTTTGGGCTTACAGAACCACAACTTATAGCACTATAGGAGAAACTCCCTTCTCAATGGCATACAGATCTAAGGCCATGATCTCAACATAACTTAAGGTAACTTCACAACAAAGAGCTACTTTCAATCTAAAGGATAACAATTAGCTGCTTGCTACAAACCTTGACCTCGTAACAGAGACATGAAAAATAGCTCGCCTCAAGATTACGACCTATTAGTAACAAGTTGCAAGATATTACAATAGGAAGTTCTAAGTTTCAAACTACAAAATTCATGATCTTGTACTGCACCTCATTCTTCCTAGAGCTTGCAAGGTTGGTGACAAGACACTAGCTCTGAATTGGGAGGGCCTATGCATCATCAAGAAAGACTTAGGAAACAGAGCTTATCACTTAACAAATATAAATGGAGCTAAAGTTCCACAAGCTTAGAACACTGAACATTTGCGCCCATATTTTCAATAAATTTAAGCTTGCCCTTCTAATTTGATAATGTTATTCAGATATTAATAAAAGCACCTAAGTTTTTCATCAAAGTTTTATGTCCATGTTTACTAATTTTTGAATAAATTTTCAACAAAGTATTATATAAGAAGTGAGCTATTCTTAAGGTTAAAAGAGCCATGGTTTGCTAGCTCAGGCCCATTCAAGTCGACCTGAAAGTTGTTATTTGTGGCTTACTGAGCATTCATCCTAGTTCTAACCTAAACAAAGTCATAGTTTGCTAGCTATTGACCTTAGAGTCGTTGTTTATGGCTTATTGAGCATTCAACTTGACTAATATTTACAAAGTCATGGTTTGCTATCTGAGGTCTATTCATGTTAACCTATGTGTTATTGTTTGCAACTTACTAGGCATTCAACTTGACTAATATTTATTAAGCCATGGTTTACGAGCTAAGGTGCATTCATGTTAACCTTTGAGTTATTGTCTGCGAGCTACTGAGCATTCAACTTGGCATTAACTTGGTGGTTTTTGTCATCATCATAATTAACAAAGTTATAATTTAATTATTTTTTTTACTTTATTTGAAGTTGACTACTATTGAAACTTAGAAGAATAAAGCAAGAAAATTATAAAAGAAGAAGTTCATTAAAAATCTCATTCAATGAGGTGAATGTGCATATGAAAATTCAAAAAATTTAAAAGAAGAAGTTCATTACAAAAAGCTTGTTTAGATTGTAGCAATCAGGACCTAAAAGGAAGGTTGGTCCTTACAAGCTATACTTTGGTAGGCTGGAAGGTCAACATATGGCGCTAGCAGGTTGTCTATGATTTGGTCATCAGCAATTGCCTTAACTATCTCTACAACTTAGGAGCCCTAAGCAGGACCAATCAGTCATATTAATGCTTTTTCCATTAACAATAAATTTAAGTGCTGGAGTGCCTCAACTAGTAATGAATTTGAATGCCCAGGTAGGTCGCACAAGAGTTGTGCCTTAATTCGCACAAGCTGAATAGATCACATGAGAGATGCGTTGTCATGCATATGGTGCCTAAGAAAGTTGGTCATATACATGTCACATGGCAAGTTGCGTGCATGCGGTGCTAGAGGGAGATGATTATATGCATGTCAAGTAGGAGGTCATATGCATGTGTCGCTTGAGAAAGTTGATCATATGCATGTGGTAATAGGCTGCATTAATGCTGTAACATTAAGTAGATTGTACTAACTCCATGTCAAAAAGGTAGGTCACATTGGTCTATTGAGCTAGTTTATTGAGTCTTTATCTAATGCATTAGCCAATTGTGAACTGAGAGCCATAGTTTTCTGCTTATGAATTGTGATCTTACAGATCGCCAATCATGAACTGGGGGCTATAGTTCACTACTTATGATCTATGATCTTATAGATCACTCGTTGTATCCATGCTTGTCTCATCTATGACACCTCATGTCTCTGCATCTTTCCCATATGATTGTTTTGACCTTGGTAAGCATTTTTGCTAGGCTGGTGGTGACTTATAGCTAGCATTCACTAAACCATTAGATCATAGGTAGACGATTGGTTTCCAGATCCAATGGTGAGACTGTGCATAACATAAACCAAGAAAACTCTTTTTCCTTTTTCATTTGTCATTTGAAATTTGAAGTTCCCAAATTCTTCATTCTCACTCTTTCAATCAGGTCAATGACCATTTATTGTTGTCCACTACTATCAGTACTATTCTAGCCTACCAGGCTCATGGTTCGAGTTTTGATCGTTGAAAACCAGCTTTGCCCACATTTCAAACCTCCTTCTCCATTCAGCATGGTGAGTTTTCTTTCTTTGGCTCGTGGTTTCTAGGTTTTTGTTTTGAGGTCCATGTGAGTTTACTTGCTTATTATTGACAAAATCTAGAATGTTGATTGAATCCTTATGCATTTTCTTTAATCATGTCTATTCTATCCGATCGATTCATCAGTATACTCTAAAGTCTCTGATTTTGTTTCAAGTCTTTTATCAAATTTTTGGGCCTTAGCGGCCCAAGCAGTTGAGTCCCCTATGTACTTGGAGTGTGGGTCTTGGTGACTCAAGGCATATACGATCTATTACATAGGAAGATCTTTGTTAGGATAAATCTCAGCATTAGGGTCGATCTGCCTTTAGTGACCTAATTATTTCTTTTTCTCTTTTGTGTAGATGTCTCAACCCTAAAGATGCCATGGTTACCAAATAGGAAGTTGAGATTCTGAGTCCTTCAGAGAGAGTGAAGAGTTGTTTCATGTCATAGGGGAGGTGATCTCTCGGATTGGTGAGGTCGCAAAGGAGTTTGTAGCTCGTTTTAGACTTAAGGGGTTTGCAAATCATACAACCTTTGCCCATCACCCCTTAAGCATCAAGTTTCATGAGCTTGAAGGGATAGCTCATGCATATCATTTTCTGAGGGGTTATCATATCTTAGCCCCCTCCTTAAGTAACCATCTCCCTCCTTCGAAGTTTATAGTAATTAGCATCTAGCATCTTGGTGTTAGTTTAGATTTCTAGTCTCCTCTTATATAGTTTATTTTTTGAATAAGCTCAAACTTTCCCCTTTTTAGCTGACTTTTAATTTGTATTCTCAACTAACCTCCCTAGTGCTTCTCTTCCTTAGGAATGGCCTTCCTCCCCCTTCAATTAAAGTTCTTTGTAACCTCTACATTATTAAGAGCATCAAGCTGCAAGAAGGGATCTATTACCTCATAGCCTGTTCATCTATTTATAAGAAGATTTTGCCCCAAGGGGATGCCAAGGGAAAATCCAATGTGGGAAATTACAAGACCCATTGGTTTTATGTCTCCTGCCCATCCTTGCATTATCTTTGAAACTTTGCATTTGTTTTGAATCCTGGTAAGCAAGTTGGGGGATATAGGCTAATTCTAGCATTCATTTTTGTCTTAAATCTGACCTTCTGATGTGTCTTGCAGATGGAATTTGGAAAGAGAAACCAGTGCTAAAGGGAGAGGATGCTAAGGTATTTAATCAGTTTGCTGCCCTCGAGGATCTCTAAAATGACCTAAAATTTGACAAGGAGCGTCTGCAGGCACAAGGGCTCTCTCCTTCCCTTAATACCAAGCTTTCTGACAATGCATAAAATATTAGAGCTCACAGAATTAAGGAGGTTACTTCGGCTAACTTTGGGGAGCAAAGTATGGTGAGACTTGATCTTCTTACACCCCCACCCCAAACTCTCATAGGTTAAGGCCTACTGCTACCCTAGCTTCTACTGATGCTAGCCGCCCTTCCTCTTCTGTCATTCTAGTAAAGACTTCATGGGTGCTGCTTTCTATTTCATAGCTAAAAGGAATTAAGGTCACATGTAAGCCAACAAGGTCTTTCAGTCATAAGCTTGAATCTCCAAATGAGCCTACTCCCAAGAAGCAAAGAACTGACAAAGGGAACGAGATTGCTAATGCTTCAAAAAAAAAGTCCAGGGGCATGCTAGGAGAAGGTCCTAAAGGTCTGGGTCCCATGATAAGGGGGTATTACTACTTCCTTCATGAGCATATAGGCCAGATCCTAGAAACCCATACAAAATCACTGGAGTTTGTAGATGTGCAAGAGGTCGACTTGATTAGCATGATGATCTGCCACTGCATGCTATAAGTATAATTCCCTCTTTTCAACTTTTAACCCCTTTTGATGGATAACTTAAACCATTTTTGGTCTTGTCAGGGTGCACTAAAGGGGATCAAGTTGAGAGATGAGTTCATCTTTTAAGAAGAGGAACAGAACAAGCTTGAAGACAACTTGATTGCTTCCACTATGAAGGCATCAAAGTTGAGAAAAAAACTGCAGGCTTGTGAGACCCAGGTATAGGCTACCGAGGTCACCAAAAAAGAGGCCAAAGATGCTTCAATTCGTGAGACCTTCAAGTTAATCTCAAAGCCCCATGAAGTTATTGATGAGTTGACGCAGATATGGGGTGAGCTAAACACAACAGCGAGGCGGGCTCAGGTCATTGAGAAGAAAGAGGAAGTTGCCAAGGGTAGGGTCGTCCGAGCTGAGGAGGAGGTCACCCAAGTCAGAGGAGATACTACCACTATGGTTGCACAAGCTGAGGATGCAGTAGTCTCTTAAACTACTAATAATTTCCTATTTACTCTATGGAAGAGGCATCTGGAAATGGACTTTATCTTTTTCAGTGGGGATATTGAAGTGACTATTCAATGCTTTGTGAGGTACATAAAGGCAACTTCAGCTCTGGGCGTAGGAATTAGTGGTGAAGTTCCTCCTACTCGAGGCGATGTTTCGATTGAAGGTAGGTCAAAGGAAGAGCTGTAGCAACACCCAAGAAATAGATGGTAGAAGTCTTGCTTAACCTTTTGACTCCTCAAGATTCATCTAGGCTCCTGACCACTCCATAGATCGCCTCACTACGATCTAGCCTTAGGCTTTTTAGTTTTATTTTTGGATATTTTGAATGTAATTGAACTGAATTGATCATCTATAATGAAATTGATTATCTCTTTGATGATTTTGTATAAGCTATTTTCTTTGACATACATGTTTAACTTCACTCATTTTGATTGATTTACCTTTTGAGCTTCTATCAAGTTAAAATACTTAGAGAAAAGTGGCTTTGTGCTTGAATGTTTGATTAGTAGGTGGCTCTCAGAGATAACTGGTTAAGTTGATTGCTTGGATATTTAATAAGCTAGCTATGGGCTATATTTATTGAGTCAAACATTCAGTAGGTAGCACATCGTCAGCATAGACAGATCTTTAGAAATCGCACAATGTTAACCTGGATGAACCTAAACAGATTACACAATGCTAACCTAGATGGATCTTAGGAGATCACTAGATGGATCTTAGGAGATCACAAAATGTTAACCTGGATGGACCTGAATAGATCACACAATGTTAACTTGGATGGATCTTGGAAGATCGCATAATATTAATCTAGATGGACCTAAATAGATCACACAATGTTAACCTGGATGGATCTTAGGAGATTGCACAATGTTAACCTAGATGGACCTGAATAGATCGCACAATGTTAACCTGGATGAACCTGAATAGATTGCACAATATTAACCTAGATGGATCTCGAGAGATCACACATTGTTAACACAGATGGACCTAAACAGATCAAACAATGTTAACCTAGATAGATCTTGGGAGGTCGCACAATGTTAACTTGGATGGACTTGAACAGATCATATAATGTTAACCTGGATCCGAGCAAGGAAATTGTGCCTTCTTTGTCTTATCAAGATAGCCAATTGGGTTGATATCCTGAACGTGTTTTGAGTGTTGGTCAAACCATTCTGAGATCAGCCCACTTTGTGAGTGTACATTTTGAAGATATATCAAAGAGTTTTTCAAGAAAGATAAGATTGGCAGAGATAATTGAAGGAGTCAATTTTTAAGCTTCTTTATTGAAATTTTAATAATATAGAATTATAAAGCCAAGCCTAGATTTATTGATAATATGGCTGAAGATGTTTGACATTCCAATCTTGAGGGAACTCTACCCCATTTACATTTGCCAATCAATAAGCTCCATTTCCCAACTTCTCCTTTATTATGTAAGGGCCTTCCTAGTTCGAACCTTGTGTCCCATTGCTGGCCTTACGAGCTCCTGGTAAAATTAGGCACAACACTAGATCACTTGCTCTATAGTCTTGAACTTGGACTTTTTGGTTGTAATGTCTCATGACTTGCTGTTGGTAGGTCATGATTCTAAGGCGAGCTACATCTCTTGCTTCCTCAATAAGGTTAAGACTCGAAGTGAGCAATTGGTTATTATCTTTTGGGTTAAAGGTAGCTCTTTGGTGTGAAGTCACTTCAAATTCTACTCGTATCATAGCTTCAGATCCATAGACCATCGCATTATGAGCTATGGTTTTATAGGCCCATAGCACTTTTGGTAGCTCATCCATCCATGCTTCCTTTTTAGCCTCCAGTTTAGTTTTCAAGATCTATTTGATGATTTTATTTATGGCTTTAACTTAACCATTGGCCTGAGGATGGTCTACTACCGAGAAACTCTTTACAATCCCAAGGTCATTATAGAACTTGATAAACCCCAGATTGTGAAAGGCCACAAGCTAACCATCTATTGAAGGTATGCTAGTAGAGCTCGTAGAACCTTGGCAAATCTTTGGCATTTGTCACATTTCCTGACTAGGTTGATTGCATCCTGCTTCATAATTAGCTAGTAGAACCCTTGTTAAAGTGCTTTTTAAACTAGAGATGGCCCCCCAACATGGTTTCCACAATGACTAACATGAATTTCCTCAAGGATGGTGTCATAATCAGGGCTATTGATGCATCTGAGGAGAGGGTCCGAGAAACCCCTTTTATAGAGCATGCCATCGATGATGTAGTATCCAGCAACTTGAGCTCGCATACGGTGCACTTCAAACTTATCTTCTGGTAGCTTGCCATCTCGTAAATATTTCAAGATTGGGCTCATCCATAAGCTTTATGCCACAACAGCCTTCATCACGATGTCTTTCTATTCAATGCTCAGTGATGGAAGAAATTCCATTGAGATTGCATTTGAGAAATCTGTGTCTTTGGTTGTGGCCAAGCGAGCTAGTGCATCTGCATGTGCCTTTTGAGCTTATGGATCTAATTAACTTTGTACCTCTGAAAACCATTAAGCAACTCCTGAGCTTTTTGGAGGTAGATAGCCATCTTTGACCCCTTCGCCTGATACTTTCCCTTTATGTGACAGATAGTGAGCTGAGAGTCGTTGAATATCTTCAAGTTTTTAACTTGCACCTCCCTTGCCAAGTAGAGTCCTACGAGTAGTGCTTTATACTCTGCTTCATTGTTGGTGGGCTGAAATCCAAATCTCATTGCACAAAGGATTTTGTGTCCCTCTAAGCTGATCAAAAGTACTCTTGCCTCTGCTTTCTGTTCACATGAGGACCTATTTACATAAAGCTCCTAACAGGGACCTTCTGAAGTCTCTACTTCCACTTCCACAGGTCTAGTAAACTCTATGATAAAGTTTGCTAAGGCTTGTCCTTTGATTGCTAGTCTCAGTTTATATTGGATGTCAAATTGAGCAACCTCAATGGCCCATTTGAGCAGGCATCCTAAAGTGTCAGTCTTTTGTAGAGTCTGCCTTAATGGGTATTAAGTGAGCATTTTGATGGTATATGCCTAGAAGTAAGGCTGTAACTTCCTAGAAGCAATCACAAGGTAATAAGCGAGCTTCTCCATAGGTGAATAATTCACTTCCACATTCAGCAACCTTTCACTTACATAATAGATTAGAAGTTGAGCCCTACTTTCATCTCGAACTACAGCTACATTGATAGCATGCTAGGTTACTCTTAGGTAGAGAATGAGCTTCTCGCCTTCTTGTAGTTTAGATAGTAGCAGAGCTTAGCCCATATACTCTTTCATATGCTGGAAAGTAATCTTGCACTCCTTGGTCCATTTGAACCATTTGGCCTTCTTCATAACATCAAAAAATGTATGCATTTATCTGTTGCATTGGAAATGAATCTGGTAAGTGCCGCGAACTGACCAATTAGACTCTACACATCCTTGACCCCGGTCAGGGACCTTATGTCAATGAATGCCTCAATCTTTTCTGTGTTTGCTTCAATCCCTCTGTTGTTAACCATGAACCCAAGAAATTTTCCTGAGGCCACTCCAAATTCAAAGTTGAGCATATTCAATTTCATTTGGTATTTTATCAAAATTTGAAACATTTCATCCAAGTCTTTCCTATGATCCTTGAGCTATCTAGATTTCATGAGCATGTCATCCACATAGACTTCCATGGTCTTCCCAATCTATTCTCTGAACATCATGTTGACTAGCCATTGATAGGTTGCTCCTACATTCTTCAGTCCAAAGAGCATTACTTTATAATATCCAGCCTATGATCTGTGATGAACGAGGTGTGCTCCTTATCCTAGGGCTCTATGGGAATTTGGTTATACCCTGAGTAAGCATCCATAAAGCTAAGGAGTTGGTGCTCGACTATTACATCAATGAACTGATCAACCCTTGGCAAAGGGAAGCTATCCTTTAGGTAGGCTTTGTTGAGGTCAGTGAAATCAATGCACATTCTCCATTTCCCATTTTTCTTTTTCACCCATATGGGATTAGCTACCCAAGTTAGGTAGTGAGCCTCTTGGATAAACTTATTAGCCAAAAGTTTATCCACCTTTTCCTTTAAAGTGTTAGATTGCTCAGTGGTCATCGGCCTCTTCTTTTAATAAACTGGTTTATGGTGAGGGTCAATATTCAGCCTATATGACATAATCCTGGGATCAATCCCTACCATATATTCATGGTTCCAAGCAAAAACATCTAGATTTGCCTTGAGGAATTCGGTTAGCTAGGTCTTCACATCAAAAGGCAAGTTCTTCCCCAGCTTGAGGCATCTCTCAACATTTGCCTCCCTGACCTACAAATCTTTGAGCTCCTTTATTAGCCCAGTCTCTTTGTTTGAATCCAAGTCATGGGGTTCGAGGTTGTGATTGACCCCCACTATACTTTGGGCTCAAAATTCCTTGCCAGAGACCACATCAACCCTTCTTTCTCTTTCCTTGATCTTAACTGCATCTTTATAACATCATCGGGCTTTATGCTGCTCACCTCAGACACACCCAACTCCATTGGGGGTTGGGAACTGCACAGTTAACATCTTGGTAGACATGACCATGTTTAAGTCATTCATCACAGGTCACCCCAGCACCACTTTATATGCCGAAGGGCAATCAACAATCAGGAAATCATCCAGGATGGTAGCTTGACATTTTGAGTCCCCTAAAGTGATAGGGAGCCTGATCTGTCCTATTGGGAATATTGCATCCCCTATGAAACCAAAGAAAGGCTCCAATGAAGGCTTCAAATGGTTTTCGTTTAGTCCTATTTGTTCGTAACACTTCTTATACATGACATTTACTGAACTACCGATGTCCAGCATGATCCTACATACCTCAACATTACCAATCTTACCCTGTATGAATATTGCATCATTGTAGGGGGATTGAATCCCTTATATATCGTCATCCATGAAGGTAATGCATTCTGAAGTGGTTCTGGCCTTCTTGGTCAACCTTCCAAACTCACAACCCAGGAACAAGACATGATTTGCACTTCACATAGAGCGCTCATGTGAATTATTCAAAGTGTTGGTGATGTGTGGCCCACCGTGCATCGTGAAAATAGTCCTTACCACGTGTTTGCCCTTGCTTGACCTGATAGGATGGCTGTTACATTGACGGTTGGGACTGTTGAGGTCATTATTCTGTGGGTTGCACCATATAGTCCCTCAAATAACTTTTTTTGATCAAGTTTTCAATGGAATCCTTGAGTGACCTACACTCAAAAGTGTTATGCTTGATATAATTATGATAGGCACAAAACCTGCTAGCATCCCTGAACTCACACGGGGTCTTTATGTATGTAGGCTATCAAAAGTCCTCCCTATGCTTTTTTGTCACATATATCCTCTCTAGGGTGTCGGAAAGGATGTTGTAATTGTCATGGCGATCTTGAGGCTCAAGTTATTACCTCCTAGCATTCTTCACAAGTTGACTACTGGTGCCATCATTCTAGCCCTTTTTGCCTTTCTTGCCATTATTCCATCTCTTATTCTGGCTGGGAGTGGGGCTACTCATTTCATTCCTTTGTCCGATCTTCTTTAGACCAAAGGTTTCCTTCCACCTAACCTTCCTGGCAGCTCTCTCATAGAATTCTCCTAGATCCCTCATTGGAGATTTGTATATGCTTTCATATAGTTTCCCATCTTTGTGGTGCCCTGTAGAGATTGCTGTTAGGATTCTGTCATTGGAAGGATTCTCTACATTGTTAACCTTGTAATGGAATCTCACAATGTAATATTTCAATGATTCATCCCTCCGCTAGAAGATCATTGCAAGGTGGCAAGACAATGTGAGCTACCTCTTGAGAGCTCTATATTAATTGATGAATCTTTTTTGGCACTCTTCCCAGTTATTGATACTGCAAGCTAGGAGGCTCTTAAACCAAGCTCAAGGTACGTCTCCAAGAATAACTTAGAAGATGTAACATTTGACCAAGGGGTTAGTCATCTAAAGGTCCATCTAGATGTTGAAAGCATCCAAATGGTCATACGGGTCACTTCTCCCATCATATGGTGGGATGGGTGGAACCTTGAATCTGTGGGGGAGAGGCTCTGTCTCAATCTCCTTGAAAAATTGTGTCCTCTCCTTGTAGTGATCTAAATTGTCTTAAGCCAGGGGACATTTCTCCAATTGCTGCACCCTTTACAGTAGCTCCTTGATCATTGAATCCTGTGCTTCAGACTGTTGACCCTTGGTACTGTCACAACCTACATTTGAGCCCTTGGTGTGACACGAGCTCCTAAGTCATCGATTTCCTTCATGTATATGATCTCGACAACCCTCAAATTCAGATCACGAGCTCATGGAGCAAGCTGAGTCTACTTGTT
The DNA here is from genome assembly GCA_026873985.1 of Saraca asoca. Lineage (NCBI taxonomy): Eukaryota > Viridiplantae > Streptophyta > Magnoliopsida > Fabales > Fabaceae > Saraca > Saraca asoca. Next base: position 1,800 of record JANHAO010003080.1, on the reverse strand, counting down.
GAGGCCTTTCTCTAGCCATCTTCTCCTTTTGGACCTACACCTCTCTCTGCGGCTCTTGGACGATTCTCTTAGTCTGAGCAGCTTCAACCTATCTTTGAATTCCCTGGGTGTGCACTTGGGCTAGCACTGCAACCTCATTGGCAAGTTTCCTGGTCGTGTTCTTAAGTGCTTCTTAACGCCGATACAACACCTGTACACCGTCTGCCCCCAAGGGGATAGAGGAGGTGCTATCTGGAAATGGCTTTCCATCTTCTAGCACATTTTGCTGTTATTCTATACGGCTGCCTGGCTAGTTAACGGTGGCATCAGAACTCCTGGTTGTTCTTCCTCTTGCCGATAAGTTAGTAAAAAAGTAGTCTAGCCCTCCTTCTAGCATAAAAAATGTTGACAGTCGATTTTGATAATTGGTCAGCCAATAGTTCTAAAGCCTAAACTGCTATGAGGAATGTGAAAATGCAAGGAAACAACAAGAGAAGGAAGAACAAGATGAACATTGAAGATTTTTGACGTGGTTTGGCCAAAGTCAGTGTGACCCCTATGTCTACGGTGGTTTATATTTACTTTCATGTAGTTGTTTCCCTATTTTGATTAGTAGAGCAATAACACAAGTATTCTCTCACTATTTTGGTAAAGTTTATGTATGTATTTTTCACAATATATGTTACAATGATCTCCTCCCCTATTTATAGAAGTAGGGGGTTACAAGTGTAATTTGACAAATTATAAAATTATATTTTTCGCCACATTGGGCAATAAATACTAGGTGTCGGGTAATAAATGCTGGACAAATCATTGTCGGTCTTTGGGGGCTGATTTGTCGATCAGAAGTGTGTCTCAAACTATTGATTGGGCTTTGGTGCTTTGTACTCATATTTAGGGGTAGCTCGACCTAGGATCACTTAACATCTCGAGCTCGCATTGGGGGAGCTACTGGCTGGTTCCTCGTGACCTTGTTCCAGAATAGGCCGAGTCCTTCTTTGCTGAGCTCATCTGTTGGGCCTTTGTCAGCCCATTTCATTCGATCTCAAAAATACCAATAACATTTGTCTAATTAAAATTTAAAATTTATGAAAAAAAACATTTAAAATGTTATTTTTATTATACATGATATGAAATGTATATTAAGTGTATCTCAATTCTAATAATAAAAAATCTAAAACCTGTGTCTCATTGTCATAAATATTTCACTAAATGAGTGCCAAGATTGAATCAGAAGCTATTTTAAACTATAGGAACTAATTTCAAATTTTAATAAGCCTAGTTAGTAAACCATTTTCACATCATTAAAAATTACAAAAATGTTGACGATAAAGATCTATTTAAAAATGATTTTAAACTATAGTGACCTAATTCTAAATTTTAAAACTACAAGTATTCATTTAAAAAAAATAAAACTTTAGGAGCTCAGTTTTAAATTTTACAAACACTCATTTCATCAACAATTATGATAATATACTTTGCTCTCTCTAAAGTGCTCTTGTATTTTAGAGAAGTTAATTCCTACCTTGACATATTCTGCCGTTCATTGAGGAATAAACCCTTTATATCAAATATTTTATACATAAAATGACATGTTACAGCATATTTAGTTCAAGTTCTGAAAATCTCAAACTCCTTTTTTCAGCGTCATCGTCAGTAGTATATATTGAGAATTTGAAATCTACCAAAATACGAAATCGTAAATTTGAAAGTCGAATATGACTTTTCTCTATACGCAACAAACTTTTTCTCTCGTCACCATTAAAGTTGATCAAATCACAAAGCCTTAAATGTTCTTTGTCTTTCTTCTACTGTCTGCCT
>JANHAO010003079.1:0-26978 GCA_026873985.1 Saraca asoca | reverse complement strand
TATTAGTTCATTTTCTTGATTTGAAGACCTTTTTAATGTCTTCTGAATCTTTTGTAAGATTTTGATTTCTTTTACTTTATTTACCTGATGAATGATAGGATATACTGATGAAGATTGTTTCATTTATGTGTGCATTAGAATAAGTTGAAAGGAATTTTGTGTAATTTATCTAAAATTTCTTACGCAATGAGTATACATAGTCACTTTCAATGTCTTGAATGAAATTGATTGTTAAATTATTAGTTTATAAAAGTATTTCAATATTTTTTAGAATATAATGTGACGTATTTATATTGAGGAGTCTCTACCATGTTGACCTATTGCATATTCACATTTGGTGTTTTATCCGGTGATACTAATTACCTTTTCCATGTTTGGGTGCAATGGTTACTAGCCTTGCCCCTTTAATTGATTATCCTTTCTCATATGCAGACTTTTATTCCTTGAATCAAAAGCAAAAATGTGACCATGTTTTAAATAACTTCTAATGTATGTTAGTCTCACCGTTTTTGATATATATAATGAATGTATAAATTTGGATTTTTTTTAGACTTTATGATTATTTGCTACCTTTTTAACAGAGAAAATGAATGTATATTTTATTTTTGTACACTCGTGTAAACAATTAATAAAAAATGAATATACAAAATCACTAAATAATTGTATTAATTTAAGTTAAATTATGTTTGATGTGAGAACCTCACTTGTTTTTAAAGAAAATGACTGGATTTCATAGATGCATTCGCGAGTTTTTTTTCAATATGTTGTTATTGATTATTGTTTTTAGGTTGTTAAATTTTCATAAATAAATCAAAACTAGAAATCTATATATTCTATTAGTAAAAGATTTTTACCTGCACCTGTAAACAAAAATCATAGATGTCATACTTTTATTAAAAATTTTCGTAGAAATTTTTTCCACAAGGGCCGAAAACTATTTTTTAAGAAAACAAAATGTCATAATTATACATTTTAATATGAATTGTATTAAAATGTTGAATATTGAACTTAATTTTTTAAAAGGAATCAATTTTTTAAAAAAAAATCTATCGGAAAAATAATTATTTATAATTAATTTTTTATCTACTAAAAAAAGAATTATCTATTAAAAAAAGAAGTTTGAGAAAAGATATTTGTGGTTGATTTTAAATTTGAATTGACTAATATAATTTTTTATTTCAATTATAATATGTATTTGAGTTCTATAAATTTTCATGTGACCAAATCTATGATAATTTTATGTTATGTTGTATGGATATCGATACATGAATACGGACACGGGAATACGACATTTTCAAAAAATAGAGGACATCGATACGTGGGGATATGTGTAAATAATAAAAATATAATGATATATTTGTAAATATTAAAAAATATTATACTTATTTGTAAATATATATATTATAATTATTATTTTTTCATATGAAAATAAATACACATAATATTAAATAAGAGGACATAACAAATAATAAATTGAAAATCGAGTTTGACACGCGTGTTGAAATAGGGAATGCATGTCCAAACTTTTTGAAATTACGGACACGCCTCGGGAATCGAGCTTGACACGCGTGTCGAAATAGGGAATGAGTATTTGAACTTTTTAAAATTACAGATATGATTCGACACATTTCGTGTCAGTGACACCGACATACGTACATGGCTGTTATATGAAGTGTCAGTGCATCATAGATTTTATGATTGAAGAAGTGTATTTGTTATAATACATTAAAGAAACAAACTTAATTTACCCCCAAAAAAAAATGCAAACTTCAACAATAAAACTACACCTTAAATAATATAAAACTATCAAATGTAGTTTAAAGTTTTCCTGAAGTGAAATAAAACTGCACCTGAAATACATCATGAAATAAAAAACGGTTAAATGTCATTAAAAGCTTTCACTCCATTGCTATTTGCCCTAGACAGTGGAAAATTTTCTAAAACAGAATGAATGTTTTTTTATAAAAGAGTAGTTGATAAAAAAAAATGGAAAAATATGATTGATAAATGAAGAGGAGACTTAAGCCCTGTTTAATTATAGAAAACTAGTTTGTTTTCCAAATTTATTTTCTAAAATTTTGCAAAATATAAAAAACACATTCAAATGATTAAAAATAGAAAATGCAAATCTTCATTTTCTAGTTTTTTATTTTCTAACTTATAATTATTAAGTTGTAGAAAACCATTTAAAATAGTTTTCTATATTTTCTTCACGAAAAAGAACTTCAACTTTCCAGTGAAAAACATATATTTTGTAACTTTTTCTTTTTAAAAAAAAAAAAGTTAGGTTATGAGTTCAATCCTCACAATCAACATTTTTTTTAATCAAATAATAACCTTTACTTTTTAATTTAAATATTAATCTACTCTTCTTCATGATTTTACTGTCGCGTTTTCAGTTCTAAAAAATGTTTTTGTTAACAGATATTTGGTGCACAGATTCTATTATTTTTTGTATGAAAACAAAAAATAGTTTTCTTTTACAAAACAGAAAACATTTTCTACGACTAAATGCGACTTTAATGTTTCAATTTCCTTGATTTGGAATTTCAAGGTACTATTTTAATATCTTTTTAATTCAATTTGCTTAATTCAATATATTTTATTTGTGCAATCCACTGGCACAAATCTAATTAAGATATACTAAATAATTAACTAAATTGAAATGAAAATAGGTATAATAGTTGAATAAATTAATTTGTCATTATTCCTAATGGTTTTATAAATTAACTTATCATATTCTTTAATATAAATTATATACAACTTAAAAAATTAAATAAGAATAATTGTTCTATCATAAAATAATTATTAATTATGAATGTTTGCATATATTTTAAAATAATGATAAGATGTAAAAATATCAATGTATATCATTATAGTCACAAAAGGCTTACAAATTTAGTTGGTTTATATACTCAAGTGTGTCTATTTTTTTTTTACTTATATATATTAAGTATATTTCTTACATACTTCTACATACATATATTTTATATCTCGTATAATACACGAGTTTAATAATTTTATTTAATAACAATTTGTAATACAAATTTAAATTATAAAATATAATATATTTAAATATTAGTAAATTATTATTATATTTTTACTTATTAAATAATTATATAATTGATGTAATTATATTTATTTTAATTATAAAGAAATATTATATATTTTTTAATTTAATAAAATTATTATATTAATATTTTAAATTAACTAAATTTATCATTTGAATTTTTTCATCTTTTCAAAAATATTTTCTTAATATATTAATACTTAGACAAATTTATTTATAAATTATTTATTTAAAAAAATTAAATTAACTACTTTATGCAAGAAGTTTTAATTATTTAATTAAAAAGAGTTCATGTATTATTATAACTAATATATTATCTTCAAAAAATATATTTTAAAAATATTTTAAATTAAAATTGTGATAAGTACATAAAAATTTTAAAATGAGAAATTATGAAATATCAAATTTAATATTTAATATTTAAAGGTAATAAAAAATTTAAATAGTTAGAATTTTTAGATAAATATTATGTACTAAACATGATTAGATATTACTAATAAAGTGTTGATAAATATTTTATTTATATTTAAATATAATTATTTACTGTATATAAAGTATTTAATACACATAAAAATAATTTAAATTAAAATTTATTAATGATTTAAGATTAAAAATTGGATGTAGATAATTTTATTAAATAATTTTTTTGAAATACATAATTTCTATAAATAATGAGAGCATATAACATTTATTAAAGTAGTTTGAAATTCAAAAATTACATAATATATTATTTAAATTATTTAAATTTTGAATTATAAACTCACTAAAATATTAAAATATTTTTAATATTAATATTTAAAAATAATACCATTAAATTCTAAATTAAAAATCATTTTAATACTATTAAAATATTAAAATTTTATTACCTAAATAAATAAATAATTTAAATATTAAAATTTAAAATCAAAATATTATTTAATAATTCAAAAAAATAAATTATATTTTAATAATTTAATAGTAATAAAATTAAAAAATAATTATTATTAATATAAATAAATATATAAATTCTATTTATTATTTAAATTGGAATATAAAAATAAAAATAAAAATAAAATTTCTTCTCACTTACTCTCTTGTCGCAGGTGAAATATACTTACTGGTTGCTGCATAGTAATATTTTGATAAAAATAAGTGCTATAACTTTTATATTATTATAAATATATATATTATTTAAGGGAGAAAAGAGAAAGTGTCTATTTCAAAATATTACAAATTAAAATGAAAGTTGAATTAAAATAAGAAAAATGACCTTCAATATAAATGTAAAGGCTTTTTATCTTCTTCTCTTTCTAACCCACTCAAATATCCATTTATCAATAATTTTAAATTTTCTCAATTAAATTAATTTGTACCATAAATTAATTGATTTAATAGAAGTTTCTTATTTATCGTGCAAATAAGTAAGTTTATGCATTCAACCTCACTTTTATTAAATTTGAGTCACAAATATATTAATTCACTATAAATATTATGATACATCGTTTTAATTTTGTATGTTTTCAAAATTTTTAGTTATAAAACAAAATAAATATTTTCTTAGTTACTAATTATTACAAAATAACATTTGAAATTATTTTAAGTTTATCTACATGTTTAGGAATGACATAAAAATTTATTCATTTTTATTCATAAGTTTAAAAGCAAAAAGCTTATACTTAAAATATTGTTTAAAATGTTTTAATATACAAAGTAATCATAAATTAAAATTATTACATAAATATAAGATAATAAATTAATAAGATATATATAAATGGATAAGCAATTTTTTTAATTTAAGTTTAAAAATATGTATATTTCCTTAGATAAAGATGAAATAAAAATCAATCATATATTTTTATTTCAATTTATAAGATTTATATATATAGCTAAAGCAAGATTAATACAAGTGTTTTAGCAAAACAAAAAAGATTAATGCAAGTGACTTAAATTTTGCCTTACTATAAAAAAAGAATCAATATCATCACAAAAATAAAAATATCACGATAACTTATTTAGAATAAATAATTTTAATAATATATTTAAAATTCTATTAAAATTATAAAATAATATTTTTTTCATATAAAATGAATTTCAATTTATTTTATAACATGAATTTTGTAAAACTTATGAATCCATCTCTTTTATAAATAAAGAAGAAATTTAAAAAAAATTAACATTATAATCTTATTTAAATATTTTTTTATAATAATTTAAATTTATATATATTATTATAAATTAAAATTACTTAATCTGCCACTGAATATTTCAAAAATAAAATTTAAAGAATATAATTCAAAAACAGAACCAACTTTATTCTGATTGGATTTTAGGGTTGTGAATGGAAGGTTTCATACTTTGATGATTAGGAGAAAGGAGGATGAACAGCCTTTGAATGGGCTGATTATCCGAATTTGTCAATTGAAATATTTGTGGATATTGTAAAATCACTTTTAAAGTCCAAAATCAACTCTTTTCCAAGGTTATACTTTTCTTAGTAAATAAAAAAAATGGTATTCACCAAAAATAAAATAAAAAATTGATACCTACAATACTCTTACAATTTTTGTAAGAAAATTTATATTTTTTATAAAAAAAGCGGTTAGGCAGAATTCGCATTTGATCATTTAAAAAAAAAAATACAATACAAAAGACCACCAAAATGAAGTCAAATTACACATGGGCCTCTTAAATTCCAGTCCTTGACATTTTGACTCTCTTGTTCTTAGCTTATATGCAGCTATCTATTAATAATAGAGTATCAGAATACCCGTTGATATTTGCACTAAAAAAGGCTAATTTCTTATCTTTAATAAAATATTTAAAGCAAGAAGAATGAAGATGAAGATCTCCAGCATTTTCATTTAAGACTGATCTACAAATGTTGTAATCTCAATTTTTGGCTTAAACTACATCAGAAGAGTCAAAGCATCCAAGAATAATCCAAAACAAAAAGTTGAATCATTTCAAAAACTGAGAGATCCAAAATTAAGATAAGCAAAAACTACGAAACAGACAATTATAATTATTACTTTATATATCATTTAGAATCACGATCCCAAATCACACCATATATATATATATATATATATATATATATCTAAGGCCTAAAATTCTAGATTCATTCACTTCAACATAAACGGAAGATCCTCCAGAGGCTTTTGCAGCAACCGAAGACAGAGAAAATGAAATCACTACTGATACCTCTGATACTGGTAGGGATCAATTTGAGATTGGCTCTCAAAAGATTCGATGTTAAATGAGTCAATTTCAAATGAATTGAGCTCCATTAATGTGTCAATTGAATTTAAGTATCACGTTACTCGTTATAATTGTTTGCAAGCTTATATGAATATAATAATAAAAAATATATTTTTATTATTATATTATATAATAATATAATATATATAATTTAACTATATTTTTAGTAGTTTTTAAAGTAATTAATTTTTTTATATTTATTATTTTTTATTAAGTGCAATTATTAATATTATGTAATAGTTGTGTAGATATTTTGAGATAAACTTAATGGTTATTGAAAAACCTTATATTATATATAAAATGAGATCAAAAAAATCTAATGTTTGATTTATTTGTAAAAGACAAGTTTTTATGTGTTTAAATTTATATAAAGTAACAAACTACTTGTATAAAATTATATAAATTTGTCTAGGTACATATTCAATTAAAATTTGAGATCAAACTTGAATATTTTAAATTTAATTAGAAATTCAGATTAAATATCATTTTATTCATATAAACTCATTTAAATCTGTATTAAAATTAGACTCAAACTTGAATTTTAAGGGGCGTTTGGTTTAAGTATTTTCTATCTTCATTTTCAATGAAAACAGGAAATAAGATTAGAAACATATTTGGTTTGATTTTGTAAAAAATGTTCCTTGAAAATATTTCCTAAAAGAGACTGAAAATGAAAAAAAATTATTTTCATCACTTTTGTTTTCAAAAATTGAAAACACAGTGACACTATTATAATTTTTTAAAATTTTTAATTGATTGAAAATAAATAAACCAAACATATTTTTATTATTTTCATTTCTTAGAAACAGAAAACAATAACTAAATCAATTTTTTTTTCTAAAATTTGAAATTCTGAAAATAATAATCATTTTTAGGAAATAAGAAATATTTTCTGAAACTAAACGCTCCCTCAGTGTTTTACATTTAATAAATTTAAATTTGAATCCAAATTCATTTATTCCTAAAAAATTTAAGCTTAAATTTATATATATTTAATTTGACTTAATTGTTTACACCTACGTACAACCACAAATGAAAAACTATGAAAAGGAAGGTCGATCGGATTCCGAAATTCTTAATCCGCAACAAATTCTTCAAAGTTGGGAGACTTTGAAATTTAGTGACGTTTCTTCAGTTACTTTTGAGTTTTTTTTTTTTTTTTTTAAGGGAGGATTCATTGCAAACACTTTCGTGGTAGGTCAAATTAATTTTTTTTTGTTAATTCATTTTATCATTGAGATTTTAATTAATGTTCGGATTTATAATAATAATTTAAACAACATGATTTATTTACCAGCTAAATAAGTTTTCTGTTAAAATAAATGGATGATTAAGATTATTTTTTTAGATTAGTTTTGGTAAGATATTGCAATTTAACACATAATATTTTATGCTTCAATTTCAACTCTTATGTGTCGTCCAATTGGTAGAAAATTTCATAAAAAACACAACTTATTAGAATGTAAAAATTGATTGTGTTATTTCATTGATCTTTAATTGAAAAAAAAAATGAAAGAAATACAATTTTATGTTATTTCATTGGTCATTGATCATTAACTTAAAAATTTAAAATTTTATTTTCTAATTCATAAAATATGAGAAGCTATTTATTCAATTTCTAATAAGGAAAATTTTATGTGCTTTGAAAGAAATAAAAATATAAAATTATTTTTATATAATTTAAATAATAATAAAAATATTTATTTATTTTATAATCAATATTTTAACTATAAGAATATATTTTAATTATTTCGATAATATCTTTTACAAAATTTATAATTAAAATAAATACAATACAAAAATTTACTTTCTAAAAAATAATAATTTATTTCTATCAATCAAATAATTTTTAATATTTTTTAAAAATTTTATATGTAAATTTACTTTTTAAAAAATTTAAGTTTCACACGAATTTATTTTTTATATAAATCAAACATCTTTTTATACGTAAAATTACACTTTATAAAATTTTCTTTTTTATTTTCAAACAATTTTTTAAGGCTTAGGCCCTCGTGAGGGAACCCCGACCGCTGAACGCAAAAGGCAGTCAAGTGAGAACCACACGTGCGCACGTGATGGCTTCTCTGTACAAAAAGCTGATTGGGGGCAGTTGCATCGCCAGGGCAGGATCTTACTGTACTCACGCCCACCGTCCATCTTTTTCTTGATGTTTCAGAATCCACACATAATTATATTGCTCTTAATACATATTATTTTGGTACAAGTTTATATTATTTAAAATTTTAGTGTACTTTTTAACATTTTATATTTTTATTTTATTACAATTTTAAATTTTTCAAATATAATCTCTTATCATTTCAAAATTTTATTTTAAGGGTTATATTTAGTATGTATTCAAATTTTGTAACGTTTTGAGAATTGAGTAAAAAGTTTCCGTTTTTTATATTTTTTATTAAAAATTGTAACTTTTAAAAAATATTTGAAACTTTAATATTTTTTATGTAACTTTGATTGATATAGTTATTACTTTTTATACCATTGTTACAAGTAAAATCTATACAAAATTATAATTTTTTATAAGAAAATATAATTTTCATATTAAATTTCATAAAAACTTGTAAACTTTAAGATATCAGAACATTGTACTTATTTTAATTACATTATTAAAAATAATTTAATAATATTATAATATGATTTAAGACCAGTAATTTAAATTTGGATAAATTACCATCACTCCACCTAATATTTAATTTAATTATACTGATAAATTTTTTATTCTTAGAAATATATAGTTACCTCATTTATTTCTCAGTGACAGGAAGGGTGAGTATAGTTTTAAAGCATGGAAATAAAGTGAATAAGAGATGTAAATATATATTTTTCAAAATAAAAGGGTGCCAATATAATTAAACTAAAGTCTTGTTTAGCACTATTAGCTGTTAACTGATTGCATTAATAATTAATATTAATTGTTTGTATAAAAATATTTAACAAAATCGATTATTTATATATAAAATGATATTTAAAGATATAGATATGTTTTATAATTTATTTGAGTATTCTTTTATTTTAATGTTTCAGATTTTAAAATATTATTTATTAGTTTTTTATCTAAAAAATTATTATAATTTATTATTTATCAGATTTTCTTTTAAGAATAAATAATTATAATTTATTGTATTTACTAATTTTTTAAAAAATAAATAGTTATAATTTATTATAAATTTTTTTAATAAATAAATAATTTTAGATAAAAATAAATTTATTATTATTAATTGTTAGTATTCATATTATTATTTCTTATAAGTTAATGATGAGAGAAAATAGAGGAAGGATCAAATAATATACCAGGACAAGGGTATCAAAAATTGAATTGATCAAGACTAATAGTGATTTTTTATATCCTAAATATCAAACAGTTAATTGAAAAAGTTAAGTTCCTCAATCTTTTAAAATTAACTTTTTAAGGATAAAAAAACTGATTCAAACAACTATTTATCAAATATTTAAAATAATTAATTAATTTAATTAAATAATTAAAATCCTTCAAATTAATTAAAAATTTATCACAAAATTATTTATCAAACACTCTCTAACTCTCACGTCAGAGTGTAATTTACCCTTTAAAACTTCTTTCACGACAGAAGAAAAGATATTGTTTCTCCATCACATGCTATCCCTTCCTGCAAGTTGTTAGTTTTTAATAATGATACTGATGCTTATGCCTACAATAATAAATTCTGTGTCAACTTGCAGCCTTTTCTAGTTGATGAACTCACTAATTCCATAGCCAGACTAGGTTTTGTACCAACTCTTCCTCCTGCTTTTACTTTTACTTTGCAGGTAAACCTCTTTCACTTGGCTTTGCCATCTTTGCTTCATTTCAAAATTAGTAAGAACAAGTTAGGTTGAAAAGTTTGAGTGAAAACAAAGAAAAGCAGTGAGTTAGGTTGAAAAATTACTCATGCATAACAGCATATCAGAAATTAAGAATGAATTATATCAGAAAATTGTGGCCTAAATCATAAAGAATGACAAATAGCATACCTAAAAAAAAAAATAATGAGATTGTTCCGAATGATGGTGAATTATCAATAATTATACTTGCTTAGTTAATAAAAATTGTCAAATTGTGAAAATTACAATAAAATAAATCAAACTTAATTACAATATCGATCCCTAATATACAAATTGATTGCATTTGATTTTCTTGAATATAATATTATATTTCATTTTTTCTAATATACAAATTAAGTTCAAATCGATAATTTTTATTAAATTAAAGATAAAAAAATATTAATTGATATACAAAATTAATGAAAATTAACTTGTCACATTAAAAATTACAAATTATGTAACTTATTTATAACACAAAATCTTTTCAAACTTAGTCGTTAGCATCATATGATTTATTCATTTTCTTTTTTATTATTGTCATATGAAATTCTATTGAAATTTTATATATCAATTATAATTTTTAATTTTCAATTTAACAGAAGTTATCAATAAAGATCTAATTGGTCTAAATTATATATTAAAAATATCAAATTAGAATATTATATTCAAAGGATTAAATACAAACAATTTATATATTAGATAAATTAAAATTATAATTAAAGCAAGGTGAACCGGTTATTAACTTCATCATAAAAGAATGAGATCTTGTAATATGTTTAAGCCTATAAAAAGCGGGTGTAATTTTTCCAAATGATTTCATATTATCTATTTGATGATCTAATTTGAATAAATTAATGTTTTTAATCAACTGGTGAGTTTTTCTCGGATGAGAAAAAAATATATCATTTTTTAATTGATGGATCCTTCTATTATTTTTAGAAAATATATATTAATTTTAATTTGGAGATGAGTTCAAAAATACAATCTCACACCCGATCTTTATGTTCCATGAAATTAATTTCATCTAGTGTTCCGTTCAGATATAAACCTATGAGCCTGTGACCATAAAAAAAAAAAAAAAAAAAAAAAGGAACAAACTCCTTTGCCATTCACTGTGAGGATTATTGGAGTCCAATTCAAGCAATAGCAAAGTCAACTTATCGACCTTTACCACATGAAAACGTGAATAAGGAGATATTGCGTGATTCAGCTATACTTAACCTAAACTAGGTATTATTGAAGAAGTTAATTCAAACGTGATGTCTTTAATTATTGACGATGACAAAGAATATTTAAGTTAAGATTTAGTTTATAAAACAAGTCCCAACGATTCATATCAGGTAGATTTTAATGATATTAACTATTTAGGCTCAAAGTACTCATCGTGCTCCTAAAAAATATTGACCAATTAATCAATCTTTATGTTGGAAAAAATATTAAAATATATCATAATAAAAAATATGAAATTATTTAAATTGATTTTTTTCATCTCATGTAATTAAATAAATCAAACAAAAATTATTTATAGAAAAATAAATTAAGAGATCAATAAACTTTAACATAGTAAACCTCTCAATATAAAAGTAAAAATCACGAAACCTAATCCAATAAAAAGTCTACCACTAATAAATAATTAATGGATACAACATCTTTTTACAAATTTTAAAGAATAACCTAAATAAAACTCTTTACCTAAATAGATGGATGGAATTTCTATACAATAATCCTAACTAATTATTATATAAAATCAACTAATAGAGAAAAGGAAAAATTCAAAATAACATATGCATTATACTATCTAAAATATCACGAACAACATACTTAAATTTCATATAGATTTTTCGTAATCAATCTTTTGACAGGATGGGCACAAACTCATGCAATCTTCCTCCTAGACCTTTTGGCTCACGATTTCTCAAATTTTCTTTTTTCTCACACTTGTGCACTCCAACCAAGCTAGTATATATATAATATACAAAGCCTTCTCACAAAAGGATTAAGAATCCTTATTTTATTAAAATATATTTCTTTTTTTTTTCTTTTATTATTATTTATCTTTTATGTAAACATAAAAGGTACATGGGCCCACTTAAAGGAACCTACTAACAAATCTCCACCTTCCGACTAAGTAGGGCACATTGCCACACCCACTTTCTCTTTACAAGTGATTAGTTGTTGTCTAGCAAGACCTTTGTTATTATATTTGAGCCATTATCATTGGTATGAATTTTTTCAAGTATCAACTGTTTCATCTCAAGCACTTCCTATATCTAATGATATCGTACCTCAATGTGCTTCAACCTTAAATGAAAAATTGGATTTTTGATGAGATAAATTGCATTTTGACTATCACAATGCAACATATACTTATCTTGCTTCAAGCTCAACTCTTGTATGAATTTCTGTATCCACAAAGGTTCCTTAGATGCTTCTATAATAGCAATGTATTCAACTTCTATGGAAAATAATGCAATACATTTTTGCAACTTTGATTGCCAAGACATAGCTACTGTTGAAAAAATCATCATATATCCAGAAATAACTTTCTAAAGTTGACATCACCAGTCATGTTTGCATCTATGTAACCATCTAGCACAGGCTTATCAGTACCAAAATATAAACAGACTCACGATGTACCTCTAAGGTATCAGAATGTCTACTTGATTGCTTGTCAGTGTTCTTTATCAAGATTAGAGAGAAGTTTGCTTACAACACCAACTGTATGGGCAATATCTGGCCTTATGCACAACATGGCATACATCAAACTACCAATTGCAAATGCATAAGGAACTATACTCATTTCTTTTTTGTCTATCTCACTTGAAGGGCATTGCTGTGAACTTAGCTTAAATTGACCAACATGTGGAGTGTTAACAAATTTGGACTTGTTTATGTTAAACCTATCCAATATCTTCTCAATGTATTTCTCATAAGATAACTAAAGTTTACCATTCTTTTTGTCATGAGAAATTTTCATACTAAGGATTTGATTTGCTTATCCTAAGTTTTTTATAGCAAAAAACTTGCTCAATTTTTTTTCAGGTTATTAATTTTATTGATATCATGACCAACAACCAATATGTCATCCACATATAATAAAAGAATAATAAAATCATTATTAGAGAATTTTTTTCACATACACACAATGATTAGAAGTGGTTTTACCATAACCATAATTCATCATGAATGAATTAAATTTCTTGTCCCATTACCTTGGTGCTTGCTTAAGTCCATACAAGCTCTTTTTCAACTTGTATGTCATATAATTTTTGCCTTTAACTCTGAAACCTTTTGACTATTCCATGTAAATTTCCTCTTTTAAATCACTATGAAGGAATGTAACCTTCATATCAAGATGCTCAAATTCTAAATTCAGATTACCTACTAACCTAAGCACAACTTTGATAAAAGACATTTTAACCATTGATGAGAATATTTCTTCAAAGTCAATCTTTTTCTTCTTTCTGAAGTCTTTCATAACCAACCATGTCTTGTACCTTGTCTGTAAGATACTCTTGTATGACTTTATCTTGAACACCCACTTGTTTTTAAGTGCTCTCTTACCCTTAGGCAATTTCACTAGTTCATATATTTTGTTCCTATGCAAAGAATTTAGTTCATCTTGCATAGCTATTAGCCACTTTTCTTTATGCTTATTAGGCATAGCTTCTTCATAACTCTTAGGCTCTTCCTCATCAGTAAACATTGCATATTCATCAGGTAGATATCTCTAAGAAGAATGCTACTCTCTAATAGATATTTTCAATTGAGGCCCAAGAGGTTATTTAGATAAAACTAGATCGGTAAGCACCTCAAGCTGAGGTATAGTATCATTAATCTCTGCATCTCCTTCGTGATCATTAGTAACCATGGTAGGAGGTTTAGGACTCAAATTCATTTAACCAATGTCTTCGGCTTCTTAGTGTTGTCAAGATCTTTAATAGTTTGGTCTTTAAAGAATACCAGATCTTAGCTCTTGATAACTTTCTTATCTATCGAATCCCACAATTTGTAACAAAATTCATCATGATCATAACCCAAGAAAACATACTATTTAGTCTTACCATCAAGCTTGGATCTTTCATCTTTTGGAATGTGCACATATGCTCTACAGTCAAACCTCTCAAATGATTGTATGAAACTTTTTTTCTAGTCCACACCTTCTTTGGAATATCATAATCAAGAGGAGTTAAAGGAGAAAGGTTAATCAAATCTACTGCAGTTCTCATTGCTTCACCCCAAAAAGCATTAGACAACTTAGCATAAGAGATTATACATTCAATTCTTTCATCAATTGTTTGATTCATCATCTCACAACCCCATTTTGTTAAAGTGTCTTCTGAACAATCTTCTCAAGCTTAATGTTGTGATCTTTGCAATATTTCTCAAATAGACCTTTGTACTTACCACCATTATTTACTCGAACACACTTTAATTTCTTTCATGTTTGTCTTTCAACATGCACATGAAATTTAGTAAAAATATTGAACACCTAGTCTTTAGTTTTTAAGACATAGGCCCAAACTTTTCTAGAGTTGTCATCAATAAAAGTTACAAAATATAGAATACCACTAAGAGTCATTAAATCCATAGAATACACATTAGTATGAATCAAATTAAGAATATTTGATTTCCTATGCAAAGGGGATTTAAAAAAATGAAACTCTATATTGTTTACCAGTTATACAGTGAGGACAATTCTTTAAAGATATACCTCTCATGGAAAGGGAGTTTTGCTTTGCCAACACATTAACTTTTTTCTCACTTAAGTGACCCTCGTGCAAATGTTATAATACTGAAAAGTCTTCAGCAGCATTCACCTATTATTTACACAGTGTTATTATTGTTTAGTAAAGAAAACTAATCTTTCACCTTTTGACACAACTAGAGACCCTTTTGTAAGCTTTTATGTACTTTCACCATGGTAGCTTTCGGAACCTATATCATCAAGTGCTCTAGTATAGAGCAAACTGAGTTGGATATTAAGAACATGTCTGACATTCTTTAATAGCAATTTGCGTCCGATATTAGTTTCCAAGCTGATATCTCCAATACCAATGATCTTGCGTAAACCTTGATTTCCTAATCTAATTATATCATACTCGCATGTAGAATAAGACATAAAGAAATTTTTATAAAGAGTAATGTGGTAAGAAGCTTTTGAATCAACAACCCAAGTAGAGTATTCACAATTGAAATTTAAATACTCATCATAATAAACAATCACAACCTCATCATCAGATGTAACAACAACAATATCTTTATTTTCTTTCTTGTCTTCGTCTCTTTCCCTTAATTTATCTCTTTTCAACTGTCGGCAATTCTTCTTAATATGACATGTTCTTCTAAAATGGAAGCATTTCATATCTTTTCTATTTCTAGATTGTGACCTTCATATGAACTTTCCACAATCATTAGAACTTTTGTGCTCATTTCTCCCACGTGCATCTCCAACAACTAGTGCATTTAAATGATTTTAAGTCTCATGTTCTTTCCTTCTTGGTTCTTCATTCAACATAATATCTTTTACCATCATCGTTGTCACCTTCTCGTTTGGAGTAGAATTACTTGAAGACACAATTAGAGTTTACTAAATGTCAGGCAAGGAATTCAGTAATAGTCATATTTGCATATCATCATCCAAGATCATACACACATTATTTAGCTAATTCACCATACCTTGAAAGTAGATCAAATGCTCAATCACTAAACATCCTTTTTTATATTTCATATTTACTAGCTTCCGAATTAAAAAGGCTTTATTCTGTACAGTTTTATGCTTATACAGGCCAACTAATTTAGTCCACAATTCATAAGTATCAATTTCAGTAGACACATAATGGAATACACTACTTTCAATCTACTGCCTAGTCAAACTAACAATATTCTTGTTTATTTTATTCTAATCTTAATCAGTCTTCTTAATTGGTTTAATATCTTTAGCCTGAATGGGATCAAACAAATCCTTACAGTATAATAAGTCTTCCATTTTAAGCTAAAAATATGAATAATTTGAATAATTTAATTTAATCATGATGCCTCCTAAATTTTTCTCCATTTAATCACAAGCAGTGAAGCAACAACCAAGCTCTGACATCATTTGTTGGAAAAAAATACTATAATATATCACAACAAAAAATATTAAATGACTTAGATCAACTTTTCCCACCCCATGTAATTAAACAAATCCAACATAAAATTATTTGCAAAAAAAGAAATCAAGAAACTAGTAATTTTTAACGTGAAAAACCCCTTAATGTGATAATAAAAATCACAGGACCTAGTCTAGTAAAAATTCTTTCACTAATAAATAATTAATGGGTACAACAACTTCTTCCTAAAAATTCTAGAGAACAATCTAAATAAATTTTTTTATCAAAATAAGCAAAATTTTTATACAATAATCCTAACCAATTATTGTATAAAATAAACCATTAGAGAAAAAAAATTAAATAATATATGCATTATACTATCAAAAATATCAGAAATAACATACTTAAATTTCATGCAAGTTAGAGTAAATTTCATGATCAATTTTTTAACAGGATAGTTGAAAACCAATGCAATCTTCTTTTTTGGCCCTTCGGCTCATGGCTCCTAAATTCTTTTTTT
Organism: Saraca asoca; assembly: GCA_026873985.1. Taxonomy (NCBI): domain Eukaryota; kingdom Viridiplantae; phylum Streptophyta; class Magnoliopsida; order Fabales; family Fabaceae; genus Saraca; species Saraca asoca. Next base: position 10,201 of record JANHAO010003079.1, on the reverse strand, counting down.
TTTTTTTTCTCATACTTATGCATGTCAACCAAGTCTACACACACACACTAAACCTTGTTACAAAAAGATTAAGAATCATTATTTTATTAAAATCCTTTTTTTTTTCCCTTTCTTTTATTATTATTTATCATTTATATAAAAGGTATGTGAGCCTAGTTAAAAGAATCCGCCAACACTTTGTAATGGGGCAAGACTCATTATAACACAATTGGGAAATCATGTCATAGAAGCTGAAATTTTGAGTGACAATAATATTGGGAGTGAGGTCTTCATACCAAAAATGTTTCTAAGCCCTTCTCATTTAAATTGGTCTTTTAAATTACAAAGAAGACAATTTCTTATCAGTATATTATAAGCCATGTCGATCAACAGGAACTAAAAAAAATTACTACAAAAAGTTTATCTCTATTTGTCAAAAGTAGTTTTCAATCATTATCAATTATACCTTATTGTATCTAAGGTTGAAAGTAGAGATGGGCCGAAAATTCTAATTAATACTTAGAAAAAAAGAACAACATGAATGTAACCACTAATATGAGTTTCAGAGAGATTTTTCGGAACCTACGTTAGCAAATCCGAAAGGTATATACATCTTTCTCCGTTATTTTCCTTTAGAAATATCAAATACAACCCAGTCATTGTTAGCAATTAACAAAAGCAATATTGATTAAAATTAATTCTCAAGTAATATTTCATTTTCCTTTCTTTTTGCAGGGTAGGTAATCAAATCATTGAAGAAAAAACCACTAATGTATTATCACATATGGATGAAGGTAACATTGTCAATGGGATTGGAAAAATTTAACGAAAAAAATGTTACATGACAATATATACATATATCTATTATATTTACTTAATGGTAGTACTTAATATCTCATTACTTGAAATATTATAATGACCGATTATGAAACAATGCAGGGGCTAAATTCTTGTTTTATTGAAATATCATATTTATATCTAATATTTTAATTTTAAATTTTCAGTTTATTTTCTAATCTTTAAATGAAAAAAAGGGGGGGAAATAATTACAAACTCACTGAATAAATATATGATTAATCTCCTAAAACTTTTTTCAATTATAATTTTCAGATTATACAAGAAGTACAACTAATCAATGATCCACTGGAGGATGTTAACTACTGATATGCTGTTTAGAGTCTGTCTGTCTTGGTTTGGTACAAACTGACACGTACATTGTATGTAGAAGCACAAACAATTCTCCATGTATGCTGCTGCCATGCATGGACTTCGGCAACCAGTATTTATTACAATGTGCTAGTTGCACAATAATGTATACATATGCTACCATCTATAGACGGTTGATCTTATTGGTTTTCAATTAATGAGTTAATTTTAGATAATATGAGACCTTGTAAAAAAGAATTAACAACTAATTGATATATTTGATTATCACGAATATATATAATGTATATATCAAAAGTGAGTAAATCTTTAATTGTTTTCACGAACCTAAATAAGTTGTGCTCTTGGTGAAATAATTTCGCTAAATACTTCAACCAAATTCAAATTTATGACAAGAGAGATGGGCAAACTTATCATCCAAGTCAATATTTGGTGTAAATTAGAGTATGATTATAATAAATCTTGAGCTTTTTCATGATAATTTAAGATATGGGGAACAACTAATAACTAATATGATATTAAAGTCTTTTAAATTAAAAGATTAAATATTCGATTCATGTATTTATACAATGTTTACGTTTTAAACATAAAAAACTATTATACAAAGGGACGTGTTAGAGTTATAATAAAATCATTCCTACCTTCATCTAATAGCTTATTACTGGAATAACATCTTCTTATATTATCTTGAAATCCATTAAAAAAAATGAAATATTCAAAGGTGAATATAAAAAAAAATGATAAATAAATTGGTGATACAAAATGATAATATCTTTTTATACAATCTTTTTTATATTATTATGTCTGATCTATGTTTTCTCTTATAAATTATTATTAATGATAATTAATTTCTAAGAGAGGTAACAGAGCAAAAATACAAATTTGGGATTAGGTTTTTATTGTAAATGAGTTAGGAGAGCATGCGTAGGGCTAGTTGCTGGAATATGCAAACTAGGTTGGCAACAAAAAAATGCCAAATAATGGATCATAGCCATGGATACAGGCATACAGCTAGCTGGAATGTGGTCCTTTCCTATATATACTGATAATATTGGTTCCACATGAACTTGCTACGTATTTATAATCTTCGTATCGTAAGTGCCACAGGTTGTGTTTGGTTGGTAAGAAACATCCCCACTTGTGCTCACTGCCTTTCTCTGCATTGCATTATATAAAATGTAATTTGATTCTTTCTTTCCTTGCACTGTTTTTACTTGGTTATCTGCTAGTGCTTGTTGGCCTTCCAATCTTTTTGTTACATTCTTAATTGTGCCTATTTTAGCATATTCTCTCTCTCTCTCTCTCTCTCTCTCATGCTTACATTAATTAGTGTTCTCTAATTATCATATTGTTCCAAGAAACTTGATTTTATAATTAAACACTCATTTTTGTTGATTGCTTCTGATTAATCAATTGTGCTATTGAATTCACCATTGCTTGTGTATTATTGGAGCTACCTATGGATGATTATTTTACTCACAATGATTGTTTGAATACATTTATAAGATATTAGCTTGTTTAGTTGGTAATTAAAGGGTCTTCCAAGTAACATCAAAGAATTGAAATTCAAAACCTTTTTCACAAGAGATGAAAATATTTTTAAAGGAAAATGGTAGATTTTTTTTAAAATAATTTATATAAATAGAATTGAATAAATCTATAGTTTATAAGATATTACAATGAAGTTTATATAGGACAATATGATATAATAATATGATATAACGAGATATTTTATTTTATTTTTATTTAAATTGATTCATTTTTAATATAAAATAGTTTCATATTATCAACTAATCATGTATTATCACATTATATAAAAATTATTAAAACTCTATTGGTAAAAATTTTTAATTACTTTTTTTTTTAATTATGTGGCATTATATCCTATTCATCATTAATGTAAAATTTTTTTACATTAAATAGATTAAATTTAAACTCTGTTATTTTATGATTTAAATTTAATTTATTATGAGTGTAAAATAGTTTTACATTATGTCATTATAAAATTGTTAAAACTGTCTTACTATTGATGAAAATTCTTAATATATTTAAAATAAAGAATTTAAATTTGATTAATTTAAATCATAAAACTCTTAGTAATAGAATCTTTTTATATTACAAAAATGAGATAAACATATGAATCAGATTTTGTGTGATGGAACTGGTTTATATGTTTTTCATACTATTAATAAAATTTCTTAGTTATTCGAATGCTTTTTTTAAGATTCTTTTACATAAAAAAATAAAGAATTTAAATCTGATTAATTTAAATCATAAAATTCTTAGTGAAAGAATCTTTTTATATTACAAGAAATGAGATAAACAGGTGAATCAGATTTTGCGTGATAGAACTGGTTTGTGTATGTTTTCCCTATGTGCCCTAAGTTATAATTCTGACAAGATAAAATTTCTGGTAATATTACCCATCTTCTGTAATAAAGTCTTATGATATGAGACTGATAAGAATTTGGCAATGATGGCCTTTGAACTTACATGTCACCCACTGATTTCTGCAATCTCTCTCATTGCTGGCATCAAATAAATCATTAATTTTCCTTTGTGAAGGCATTTTACTTTATGAAGGATGATTGCGAGATGGTGTTTCAGGTCAACCATGGTGGCCACTGGTGTCTCTCATATTATCAGTCTGTTAGACTCTGTGTTCTTCTGATCCCATTACTTTCCATTTTTCTTATTTGCTGTTAAAAAAAAAAAGGGGTAGCCTGGATCTAAGCCATAATGTCCGATTCTCCCATATGTCGATTTCTCCAATTCCTTATGTGAGGCCATACCATCTCTCTGCTATGCATCTTAAATCTGTCCCACTTTAACTCATTGTTCTAACGTCTAGTTATAAAAATTTAAATTAAAATAATAGTTAAATTTCACAAGTTTTCATGAAACTTTGTTATAAAAGTTAAATTTTTATATATAAAATAAAAAATTTATGATATCATCTGAGTTTAATTTATTTATATATGATTTAAAGTTTTAAAATTGATTTGTTTATTTTGTTCGCACTTTACTTACTTCAACTTATTTTTTTGTAAAAAAAAATAGAATTTGCATACCTTTATCATATGATGTTATTTGATCCTCGTTAAAGTTATAAAATTAAAGAGTTAAAATGGTATGTGTAGTTGGTTTAGTAACATATCTTTAAATTTTAACTATGACTTGAAACTCCACATCCTAAATTGAACTATCCATCCATGAAGGCTTCAATGAATAAAGAAGAAAAATCATGTGATAAAAATGTGAATATTTGATTTATTTTTATAAAAAATTATTTTAGCTGAATAAAATATCAATGAAGAAAAGTACAAATAGATCAATTTTGACACTTTAAATTATAAGTAAAACTTGATCATATCATAAGTAGGTAAATAATATTTTTTTATAAAATATTATATTTTTCACAAAAAGCTCTAATTTTGTACAAATTTTGTGTAATATAAAAATAGCAATTCTATTAATTAAGTTTGCATCAATATTTTTTTAATTTTTATATAAAAATTATAACTTTTAATGAAAATTTTATAAAATGCATAAGTTTTTTATATAAAAACTATAAAACTATGTATTGATGTAATTTTTTTTCAATATGTCCCAAAGTATAACTCTTCTACTATACGTAACATTTTTTTTTGTAAATTATTTTTTTAACCATCAATGCACTCATCTCAATTAATTTACTTTGCCACGAGTGATTTGAAATAATTAAAAATAAGATTTTATTTCATTTCTAAATAATTTTTTTAAATAGTATTTAAATTTAAGTTAAAAAAATTTATTTTATTTATAATTCTTGTTTTAATTATATTTATGTCATTATAAAATTTATCAAATTATTTAAAGATTTTATTAGAATTTATTTCCTTTGGCCTAAGACACATATTATATCATATACTTCACTTTTATTCTAATATTTTATTTACTATAATACTATTTAAATCTATTTTTTAATTAAATTTTATATATTTTTATATAATTAAATAAAAGAATATATTTATAAATAAATTGAAATTATTATTTTTGACTTTTTGTTAGCTAAAACAAATCACCAAAAAAAAAAAAAAAACTTAACAGCCTAATAACAACAAGTCTTCTTTTCACATTACCCTTATTAACCGTCTTCTAATGTACGGCCAGAGTTGAGAATTCTTTTACTGTAGGTGAAAATGAAAATTACAACGTGCGTCTAATCCCAATTTTTAACCGCTAACCTAATCTTGTTACTGTTTGATCTGTTGCACTGATAATTAGCTTGAATTCTGGCTTTACAGCCGGAAAAATCAGTTTAAATTCACACTGTAATTAAGACTTTGGAAGGGACAAAAAGTTATGAGTTGCAATGATTCATTTAAATCTTCTATGACGTTAAAGTAATGGGGAATTTTAACTATGCCTCACCAAAGGCCATGTGCTGAGGCAGTGGAAAAGCTTCAGCTTTTTTTTTAACTTTTCATTTCTCATAAATCGATTCTGCTTTTTCTTTTCCTCTTTTTGTGTTTGCACTCCTTTGCTTTGTGCATTGAAATTTTACTTGGTGTGCTTCCAGCTAATCTCTCAATCTCTATTACACCAAAAATTTTATAAACATTTTTAGAATGCTTAAAATCTCAGCATCAACTACCAATTATGCCGTTGTCAATGGCACAATTTAGTGATTGAACACTTAGTACCCCATATTGGAAGTGTCAAGTTCAAAATTTATAAGCGGGTAGATTTTTTTTTTTTGGGTGAGGCAGCGTTTGGATCAAACCCTCCCCATATAAACTAAATGATTTTCTTTTGTGCAAGTTGAAGGCAAATTATGTAGGCTCAATTTGTAAATTGAATTTTTTGGAAACTATAAAATGAGAAGATAAATAATTAGAAGTGAAACTTCAGAAAGCACTTTAGCGATTTAAATTAATAATTTTGTGAAAAAAATATAAAAATGAATATAAGAGAGAAGACTCATATCAAAGATACATATCTTAATTTATAGGAGTGATGTATAAATTAAATAATTGGAATTGGGTTAGTTTGACCAATTCTTGATCTAATTCAACGATCATGACCTTAAATAACTTTGACTATTATCTTTAAGTAGTTTACTTATTACAAACTATTATAGATCATCTTATTGAATCTAAATCCACTTAAATATCTTTTAAATTAATTAATCGATCATAATTCAAAATATGTTTATTTTAAGTTATGTAAAAAAAAAAAAAAACTCATGATAAGTTTTTTTTCTTGTTGCATAGCGTTTGAGTCAACTTATATGCATATTGGTTAATTGACTTTTTAATGCAACTTATTAAGAACAAATAAATCATTTACTGCCGATCTAAACATTTATAAAACTATTTATCATGACCTAAGTTCATGATTGAAGGATTTTATTAACCAAAATTACAGGATAATTTGATTAGACTGGAAAACTAAATTTTTTAGAAACTTACGTGGGTTTATTTAATTCATCTTCAACTTTTTACAAAATTTAAAAATTAAATTAAATAAAAATATATAAATTTTTAAAAATTTTATATTCTCAATATCATTAAATATTTCTTAATTAAAATTAAATAATAAAAAATATAATTATTGTAATATAAAATTACAAAAAATCGTAATTGGGAGACACAGTGGAAATATTATTACTACCCACCACGATCTAAAACCATAGCTATGTCTTTAAAATGGCAATTACAATTTATAATAATTAAACATATATCATGCATTTGGTTACACGCTGAATTGTGTAAGTTCTGTTAAAAAATAAGTGAAGAAGTATCATTTTTAGGAAAGAACATTGAGGATTTATTGGAATTAAGTTCCACAAGCCATTGAATTAATTACAATGATTTTTTTTTTTCCTTTAAGGATAACAAAGAGAAAGAAACTACAAACGCAGGCCATTGGCAATGGCCTTATTTGTTTCCAAATTGGTAGTTTCATAAACTGGAAGCTCCTCTTGAAACCGTCGAGCCCCAACAAGATGATCCAATTCAAACAAATCTGAACTCGAACAGCTCTGAACATCATCGTCATCTTCATCGTCCTCCTCGTCTTCGTTATTATAAAATTCTCCGAAATCAAACTTCTTCGTACCTGAATTTCTGTTAGCTTTAAATCCATTTCCTTTTGTCATAACAGAATTCTTCAGTTCCTTCATCGAAGAATTATTACTTCTCGTGATTTTTCGAAAACTCGGCAACGGCATTAAACTCGGATCATTCTCGTAAATATATTTCTGCACGGACGGTTGAGATTCTTCCTCGCCCAGAATCACCTTATACGGATAGAATTTCACAGACCTCTTTACGACGCTGTTGCCGGGTTTGTTAGCTTTCGCAGATGACGGGGTTTTGCTCATACAAGACCTTCTCGAGAAAGACGAAGTAGAGGAAGAAGAAAAACAAGGAGATTTCGATTTGTGCTCAAAACTAACATCTTCTACGGCTCCAACGTAACACATTTTTGCTTTCTTCACATTCCCAGAATTGAAGATGGAGCTGAGAAAGCTGGCTATTCGGCTTCCCGGCGAAATTGGCTGCTTCACTTTTTGGTTCAGTTCGCCGTACATTTTCAAAGCTCTCAACTTGGTTCTCGCAAAACCATTCTCACGCTGTGGCTTCTGCGGCTGTTTTTTCTCTGAATTTTTTCTCTCTGATTTCGTATTCTTCTGGGCCCTTTCGGATTTGGCTCTTGGTCTTTGCTTATAGCTTGTCTCTGTTTCCGACGACGAAAATACGCCTCCGGAGCTACATTCCGATGAGCTTGAAGTTGAATTGAAGAGCAGAGAGCTGTGGGAGCTTCGAGAGCTCTGTTTCTCCATCCAATCCTCTATCATAACAGCACGGCCAAGATTCATTTTCTCTTTAACTCCACCATTTTCTGCATAGACGCCATGTGAATAGCTGAAATTGCTCTGTTTGAAGAACTGGGTTTCCTTGTGGAGACCCAGATGCTGATCTTCGTCAAGTTTGGGTTTTGATTCATCAAGTGAACGGCAAATGGCGTCGAGAAGGGACGAGGAGAAAGATGGGGTTCTTCTTCTTTGTGGGTAAAATTCGCCTCGCATCGGTCTCTCTCTCCGGTTCATGTTTAGCACTTACAGTTTCCACGGAAAGAGAAACGAAGAAATTTATAGAGAGAGAATGAAGGACAGTGAAGTTTAGTTTAAGGGCGGTGAAGAGCTGGAATGTCGAGGAAGAGAGTGTCAAAAGCTGCAAGAGACAAACGTTAATATAGAATGAAAGGAGATCATGTGAGAAACAGAGAAAGATTGCGTGTGATGTTAGAAAGAGAAAGGGAGAGAAAGAGAGAGAATGGAATATAGTTTAGTTGAAGGAGGTGGGTTGGATTATGTTTGGATGTGTTTGTACAGAAGCATGTTTAGGTGTTTGTAGAAATGTACAGCTTTCGGTGAACATAAATGGGAAATACAAATGGGGGACTGAGGCAGGGCAGAGCATAGCAGAGAAAGAAAGAGAGAAAAGGTGGGTTAGGGAGGAAGCAATTTGTGTGCAAAAAAAGTTGAAAGTGACTCCCGCGCGTGCGGGTAATCTTTTTGAGAGCATGGCCAGCTTTGTTGCTTTGCGTTATGATTCTTTTGCCTCTTTTTTTAATCAAAACTCCCATGCCTATCTATTTTTTCTTTTTTCTTTTTTCTTTTTTTAACTATATTCAATAAAATCTGATTTAATATTGCCAATACCATGTACAGTAACATTCAAAATCATTGAAGGGTTGGATTTTTTCTCTCAATGCATTCCTTCGGATCCAAAAGATTGTATATTTTGTAGTCACATGTCTCTCGGTAAACTATCTAAAAAATATAATATATTGGATCGGTTCAAATTCTCAAACGTAGATATGAATCAAATCTGAATATTTTTTAGATAAAAAAATTTAAAAATATAATAGATTGTTATACTTTTAAGATATAGTATAATATCAATTTTTTAATAACTTATATTAATACTTACTATTTACCTATTGTCTAATTATTTAAAATTGATAATTATAAATGTAAACAAACATATAATATGAATGGTTGAAAATGGTAATTTAACAGTTTGATTGTTTTGTGACAAAACTCAAATATTATTACTTATGTAATGACCGGGTAAACGTATCTCTACTGAGCCTTGAGACATCAATTTTTTTTAGTTTGACAATAACAGGAGTGATGAACTTAAGATATTAAAGCTGAAAAAAAAACTTTAAATCAATATTAGATGCCACTATACTATTAAAGACATGTGTTAGAAAATAAAGATAAAATATATAAGTTAAATTATAATACTAAAAATAAGTCATAAATTTATATAAGTCAATAAGTTATTAAATTTTATTAGAACTCTAAAAGAGTGAGATTAAGTCTTTAATATAATTCAATAATCTTGTTTATTTAATTATTTGTATTCTCTCCAAACTCTTTCTAGCCTCTCTCTACTTTTTGTCACGATCCAATCCTCGAGCACGTAACAGGTCATCCATAGGAAACTTATTATAAGCTTGATAGTACACATATCACACCAATGCATATAAATTATTTTAACAGATAAGTATAAATATTATTATCTCTATTGAAAAATGTGATAAAGTTCCTTTTGTTTTTCGTACACCTGGCCATAAGGCTTTCACAGAAACATCAAGGGCTACACGCCCATCAGAACCTGTACAATGTCACACAATACTTATATTTTATTTAGGAGCCTAGTCTAGACATTACACAACCTACTGGGCATTCAGGATTCAAACATATGTAAAATGCTTTCCTATCCAACTGCCAAACCATTTTACCATTTTATACCTTTTAATCTCCGTGGAGGGTGGTTAATGAGTCGGAGGGAAACCACGTTATCTTCTATCTCTGAAAAACATAGAAAAAAGAGAAGTGAGTTTCAATGAAATCCAGTGAGCAAACAATCCCCTCAAAATCATTTATCACTTATAAAACAAATTTAATACCATTTATTATTATAAATCAGCTTACCCATTTAACTACCTTTATCTTAATTCAAATTTAGAAAACTAACCTTTCGTAAGAAAATCAAGT
>JANHAO010003078.1:0-26970 GCA_026873985.1 Saraca asoca | reverse complement strand
TTTTATAGTCAAGCTCTATCACATCAAGTGCTTGTGTGGGATTACCAATAAAGCAATGTCCATGATATTCGAGTTGTTGCATGATGCATTTGCCTATGCAAAGATCCTTGAATATTTCTATGAGACTTAAAAAATTATTAACAAGCTTAGACTCAACTACATGAAGATACATGCATATCCAAATGATTGCATACTTTATTGGGGAGAGGATGCAGATAAACAAGAGTGCAAGAGATGTCATACTTCTAGATAGAAACCAAAGGGCAACAATAATGGAAGGGCTACACCTGAGAGTAGAAAGAAAAGGAAGAAAACTTCTGCAAAATTGTTACATCACTTTCTACTCAAGTTATGTTTGCAAAGATTATTCATGTCATCTAAAACTACAGAGCACATGAAGTGGCATGCTGTAGGGACTAATAATGATAGTTTGATGAGACATCCAAGGGATTCGATGGTGTGTAAGAGGTTTGATTCATTAAACCCAAAATTTTCTTTAGATCCATGGAATGTGTGACTTGCCCTTGCCAGTGATGGTTTCAACCCTTTTGGAAATTTAAGTACCAGTTATTTTAATCCCTTACAACTTGCCTCCTTGGATATATATGAAGCAGGCCTCTTTCATGCTCTCAATGATAATTCCAGGAAAGCGAATGCCTAGGAATGACATAGATATCTACCTCTAACCTCTTATCCAAGAATTGTAAGAGTTATAGAATGATGGTGTGGAAACATATGATGCATCAACAAATAAAATGTTTAAACTATGTGCAACTCTAATGTGGACAATTAGCGACTTTCCTGGACTTGGAAACTTGTCTGGGTGGAACACTCACACTGGCCTAGCTTGCCCAGTTTATAACTTTGACTTTGAGCCTCAACGTCTTCCCTATAGTAAGAAATGGTGCTTCATGTATCACCGCCACTTTCTGAATGCATATCACAGGTTTATATCCAACAAGTCTCAATTCAATAGAAACTCAGAGTTGAGAGTGCCACCAAAAACATTGTCTGGTTCTGAAATTTTGGAACAGTTAGAAAATGTTGATGTCATATTTCGTGCTTCATGTGTCACCACCGCTTTCTAAATGCATATCATAGGTTTATGTCCAATAAGTCTCAATTCAATAGAAACGCAAAGTTGAGAGTGCCACCAAAAACATTATCTGGTTCTAAAATTTTGGAATAGTTAGAAAATGTTAATGTCATATTTGAAAAGGTTCCCAAGATGAAAGAAGAAGGAAAAAGATCTTGAGGTACATTGTCGGATGAAAGTGAGACACAACAATGGAAGAAGAAGAGTATATTTTTTCAACTTTCGTATTAGGAATTTAATTTGTTACATCACAATCTTGATGTTATGCACATTGAAAAAAATATGTGTGACAATATGATCTATACTTTGCTCAATGAACAAGGAAAAATGAAGAACCATCTTAATGCTCGTAAAGACCTACAAGCATTGAATGTAAGGTGATATTTATGGCCTAATAAGAATGGGAAGTACCCTTGGCACTTTTTGCAATGACAAATGCCTAAAAGGGCATATTTCTCCATAGATTAAAGAATGTCAAAGTACCCAATGGATATTCGAGCAATATTTCAAGATGTATTGATTTAAGATATTGCAAGCTCTCTTGATTGAAAAGTCATGATTCACACATTCTCATGGAGCAATTATTGCCGTTGGCACTGTACAATTTGTTACCAGAGAATGTGAATGCAATTTTAGTTGAATTGTGTTCATTTTTTAGAAAATTGTGTAGTAAATCCTTGAATCCAGTTGAGCTTGACAAGCTTCAAGAAAGAATTATGCTCACATTTTGCCATATGAAAATGTTATTTCCTCCATCCTTCTTCATTGTAATGGTTCACTTGACTGTTCCTGTCATCAAGGAGGTAAAATGTGGAGGACTTGTACATTATCGATGGATGTATCCTATTGAGAGGTGCGTATACTTGATTTGTTTTCAATATCAATCACATCACAAGTAATGGAATGCTTAGCTAATCATATTTGTATGTTTTACTATACATTTAATAGGTACTTAGGACATTTAAAGTCTTATGTGAAGAATAAGACTCAATCAGAAGGCTCTATAGCTGAAGGGTACTTAGCTGAGGAATGCCTTACTTTCTGCTCAAAGTATTTGGATGGAATCAAGACAAGATTCGATTGAGTTAGACAGGTTGATGACTTTTCCAATCATGGTGACTCCTATGAAAAGTCATCCATATTTCCAAAGATAGGTCGGCCAATTGGATAGGCCTTAACTTTTATGCTAACACAATTGGAGTGGTCACAAGCACATAGATATGTGTTATTCAACTGCTCGTTATCTGACTTGTTCATCGAGGAATTCAAGACTCAAACAAAGAGATAACTTAGGAGTCAAACTCAATCAGAGACAGATATAACAAAAGTTGTTAACAAGGACTTTATTGAATGGTTTGGTTACTGCATAAGTTTAATTCTTTTTGTCTGTCTATAATTTCTCAAATTTAATCTATGTAAATAATATGTTATGTTATATGAGGAAATCGGTCCGAGGTAAAGTAGCAGACTTGGAACCACCAAAGGAAGGAGGTCATCATATCGCTGGAAGCACATCAACGAACTTTTCCTCGGCGAGCTCCTCCCCAGTGAACCATACTTTTTTGGCCGATGGTTCATAGCACTAAGCTCGCTTCCTCGTCACTACACCAACGTCTCAAGTCTGAACCTCAGACTCTAGTGCAGAGGCATAAGATTTACTGCACAGCAGAAGCAGTATCACGCAACGACTACAAACTGAAGGCTATAACTGGCAAAAGGGCCCACCTCCACAGCCTATGCACTGCAGCAGCCGGATTGTAGCCTATAACTGTCTTTTCTACTTATTATTTGATGTAACACTACTATAGCTTATAATTAATGTATATTTCCTTCCTCCTTCTATAAAAGAGGAGACCCAAGAGGAAAAAAGAGAGAGATGAATGGCTTATGTGTAGAAACTCTGTAAAAGAGACAAGAGAGTAGAAACCATTTGTAATCCTACTAATATATCATATATACCGTGGACGTAGGGTCCAACAAGATCTAGATTTGGCCAAACCGCATTAAATCTGGTGTCTTCTTTTTACTTTTCCATCCATTTTATTTCATTTTTTGGTCATTATTCTCATCAACTAACTAGAATCAGGCTTAAGGTCCCAAAGAACCCCCCGTTGGTCGGAGTTTAGAGCATAATCAAAATCCAACGTTAACATTTTTAACGTCGTCTGTGGGGATCTCAACTATTTTGGTTCACTTTTCATTGTGATGGCTAGAGGAAGAGTTACTAGAGCCTCGAGCGCATAATGCTGAACCTCGGATGGTCATGTTTCAACAATAGACTCGTCCACCACTCCTGTAATTAGAGTAGTCACTAGCCTTCCTCCAGCCAGCTTGGTGCAATCGGCTCTCACTGCTGATAGTGTCGAAGAACCACGAACCTGGCTCCAGCGTTAGGAGAGACTCAAGCATATGATGGAGAAGTTGACTAAGACAGTCACGATGCTAGTGCAAGCACAAGCCCAAAATGTGCAAGTACAGGCTGAGCCCACCATACTTGAGATTGAACGTTTCGGTGAGATCAACCAAGAGTAGGTCTTGAATCACCGTCCATGTGGCCAGAATGATGGACCAAGCCACCAGATCCCTGGTTAGGACTTGGGAGGCTTAGGTAACATGGTGGAAGGCCTCCTTCAAAGAGTCAAGTGTTTAGAGGAGTACCCCCACACCTAAGACAACTAAGGGTGTTTTAGGGAGCAGACCCCTTTGTCCGGGGAAATCATGGAAGAACCCCTACCAAGTAAACTCAAAGTCCCAGCCATCCCGTTGTATGACGGAGACAGTGACCCATGTAACTATCTGGATCTATTCAACATCTAGATGGATCTTTAGGCTTGTAGTCCCTTGGCCAGATGCCGCATCTTTCCTGCTACCCTAGGTGAAGTCCCTCGAGCGTGGTTCAAGAGCCTTCCAGCTCGCAGCATCGAAAGCTGGGAGAAGTGTCAGGAAAGATTCGTCGATCAATATCAAGCGCTGAGGAAGTGACTGCACCCTCATGCCACCTTGCCACAGTCTTCTAGGGCAAGTAGGAAGTACTAAAAGACTATCTTGCTCGCTTCAGGCGCGAAGCCAATAATGTAGAAAAACCCTCAGATGAGGCTATTCTGCCTGCCATCTCAGCAGGACTCTGCAGGGATAGAAAGTTGTTTAAGAGTCTATATAAGTCCTCGATGAGTAGTCTAGGAGAATTTTATGAGTGAGCCGCAAAGCAAATCAGGTGGGATGAAACTTTTGGTCCACGAAAAATCGAAGCAGGCAGCTTGGCCCCGAGTAAGAAAAGAAGCAACCATGGAAGTGGGAATGACAGCCCCGAGTTTCAATCCGTAAAAAAGGGCAAGGATGAAAGGCCCCTGTTCCAGGCTCGTCACAGTACTTACAGTATCTTGTCAGATGCTCAAGACAAGATCTTCGCAATAGAGAGGGACAAAGAAGACTTTGAAACACCTCCACCTTTGAAGACACTCGGCAAGTCCAGAGTTAATCAAGGAAAATTTTGTGCGTATCACAACGAGTTTGGGCATGTCACCTCAGAATGTTGGGCATTGCGAGATTCCATCAAAGATCTCATTAAAAGAGGACGCCTGCGTGATTATATTGTGCTGCCTTCTAGGCAACAACATGGGTCCTATCAGCGAAACGTCGAGCGAGAGCGATCCCTTACTATCAGGACAATCTTCTAGACCTTTTTGTATTTATCCATGAATTATGTATATGTTTACTAATATTAAGTTTTCTTTTGTTGTGATAGCAATACCTGTCATCTGCACACTGTCAACTTGTTATGAGTTTTGCGAGAGGTCGAGCGCTCTAATATGTCATTTAATAAAAGCCCTCCGGAGCTTGATCCAGAGAAGAATTGATGAAAGTAACTTATCTAGTTAAGCTAAGGGCTCGTTAAGGCATGGAGACGCTCCAAAATAACTCACCAGTTGAGCTGAGGGCTCGCTGAGGCATGGAGACGCTCCAAAATAAACTCTTGGGCACAAGATCGCCCCGACCATAAGATCTATTACTCTTTACTAAGTGTTTCACAGCTCTCATGCGAACCTAATTAAATTGCAGCTCTCATGCACATTCGAGCATAAGATCACTCGCTAAGTGTTTTGTAGCTCTCATGCGAACTTGATTAAATTGTAATTCACTTACGCATGTTTCTCACTCTATTTTTTAGGTATAAAAGTCATCCAGAACAATCAAACAAAGTGCGTACCAAAAACAAAAATAGTAAGCAGAAAGTACTAGAAAGTAATTTTATTCATTAAAAGACCTCAACGAGGCATATCTACATCAGAAAGCTCTAAGTACAAAACAAGGTGAAATACACTGTAAATTCCTAAAGTACAAGCTAGTTGAGGAGCAAAAGAAGCTCCCACTAAAAAAGAAGAAAAGAAAGCAAAGGAAAAGAGAAGAAGAAAATAGGTCAGCCATGGATGGTCATGTTTTGAGAACAGCACGCCACTCACTTTCTCTTCCAAAGCACAATCGATGACAGTGTTGCATCCCGTCTACCCTCGACCACCTGCTTCTCCTAAAGAAACCTGACCAGGAAGCCTCAAGAGCTTAGCCGACCGAACAATTGCCTCACAAAGGGACTGGGAGGATATAATCTGGGATCCATATTAGATCCTTCCACGCTACTGGAGAAGATGATTCTTTTGAATCATATATGCAGAAGACCATACACACCTCCAAGAAGGGCCAAAATGTCCAAGGTGGCTCATCGGGATATTCCATAACTTGCTTTGAGCGATAAGGCCGACAGATGGTCTCTCCCTTAAATAGAGTGAGGGATGGTTCATTAATGAGTCTAGATTCATCTCCCCTAACCACCTGTATTAATGGCCTCAGAAAGGACTCGACTTAATGCAGTCATAATTACTGAATTCGCTTCGAAAAAAACAAAATCTGGCGAAAGGAAGCGATGGTCCCATTTTTGACTAATTGAAATCTGAAAGGTCTTCAACTCCCAGCTCACTGCACGAGCTAAGAGTTGGGGGGCTCATGTTGTATGTGGAAATCGATCTGAGGCAAGGTAGTAGACTTGGAACCACCAAAGGAAGGAGGTCGTCGGATCACTAGAAGCATATCAACGAACCTCTCCTCGGTGAGCTCCTCCCCAACGAACCATACTTTGCTGGCCATTGGTTCGTAGCACTAAGCTCGCTTCCTCGTCACTACACCAACGTCTCAAGTCTGAACCTCAGACCCCAGTGCAGAGGCATAAGATTTCCTACACAACAGAAGCAGTATCGTGCAACGGCTACAAATTGAAGGCTATAACTGATAAAAGGGCCCACCTCCACAGCCTATGCGCTGCAGCAACCGGATTGTAGCCTACAACTATCTTTTCTATTTATTATTTGATGTAACACCACTATAGCTTGTAATTAATGTATGTCTCCTTCCTCCTTCTATAAAAGAGGAGACCCGAGAGGAAAAAAGAGAGAGATGAATGGCTTGTGTGTAGAAACTTTGTAAAAGAGACTAGAGAGTAGAAACCATTTGTAATCCTGCTAATATATCATATATACCATGGACGTAGGGTCTAGCAAGATCTGGATTTGGCCGAACCATGTTAAATCTGGTGTCTTCTTTTTACTCTTCCATCCATCCTATTTCATTTTTTGGTTATTATTCTCATTAACTAACCAGAATCAGGCCTGAGGTCTCGAAGAACCCCCCGTTGACTGGAGTTTGGAGCATAACCAAAATCCAACGTTAACATGTTACAATATACAATCTTTGTAGATTATGAACGTCGATAGTGGTGCAAAAATGTTAGATGATTTAAAGTTTCTAGCTCGAGGACCTTTTTGGCAAGCCAAGAGGTTTAATGCTTATAACATTAATGGCTTCAAGTTTTGCACAATTAAGTGGGAAGAAGGGTTGAAAACTCAAAATAGTGGTATTTTTTACGCTTGCTGAGTTAGGGTACTATAGGAAACTGGTTGGCATCATTGAGTTAAATTACCATGGCCAGTTCACTGTTATTTTATTCAAATGTAAATAGGTCAATATTAACAGAGGTATAAGAACAGATCCATTGCAATTTATTTTCTATCAACTTCTTTCATTTGATTCATACTAGTGAACGTGAAGAGCAAAATCTGTACATATTAGCTTCACAAGCCCGAATGGTATATTGTATGAATGATGAAGTGAATCAAGATTGGAGTATTGTTGTCCACTTAAAACCCAGGGATTTGTATGACATAGGTGAGGAAGCGGAAGAAACAACATGTGAGACTAAGCCACTTGTAGCACAAGACTTTCAGATGTTCTTCCATAATGATGTTGAAACTATAACCATTACAAGAGAGGCTACAGATGATGAGACCATGGTTATGCTAGATGCTAGGGACAATATAGACATTAAAGATCAAAATAACAAGAATTATAGATGCGTAATGATAGGCATTGCATTTGATTATTATATTCATTTATTTCAATATTAAATGTTAACCATTAGTTATATGTAATTTTAATTTTACTTCTTGTTGGAATTATATGTCTACTTGTCTTTTTGAAGTATCTAACTTCTGTCATTAAATTTTTTGTAGCTATGCCACCAAGAAAGAAGAGTAGAGACCTAAGCAAATCATGTCCTACATCGCATGATCCCCCACAATCATCATCATATGCTTATTCCACTCCTCTGTAGCTCTACATTGCTAAACCTCCTCCACTAACCTAGGTTAAGGCATCAATGAGTTCTTCACCATCCCACTATGTGGCATCAAATCCTTCACCATCCCAGCAAAATGATGAAAGAGACCAACCATTGAAAAATCATCCACCACCCAAAGGCCATTAGAGAGTAAATGTGTTGTTGAATTTACAGTACTTGTTGTATCTGATTAAACTAATTAAACATTCATTTGCAAAATAGATTCTAACAGATGTTGAAAGATGGTGGACATGAAGATAGCTAATGTGTGGAATTATAGAACCAGAAGATAGTCATTCCTTTTGATGACTATGGTATGCCAATGAATGATACTGCCCACATATATGGGCAGATTTTGGGATAGTTGGCTTCTGAGCCTATTAACCTCTTAATCACTTTTGTTGAATAGAGGAATTGGTCCAACACATAGTTGGCTCCAAAAGCTTTGCCAAGAGAAAGGTTAAATTGGTTTTATTATGTATTTTCCTATTTAACTATTGTTATATTATCTAAGTTGAGATACATTAGCTAAATTGATATATATTCTTATGTTGGCTGAAAAGCTAGGTCATCTAGTGGGAAGAACAAATCTATGGTTGCATGTTCATAAGAAAACGGATGACACATATGTTAATAAAGCAACCAAAGACAAAAGGGTTAGTTTTTGCTTCCATTTTTATTTTATATGATTACACATTCACAATGTGTTAGTAAAGTGGATAGTTTGCTTTTGCATGAGCAAATTTAAGAGATCTTGTCCCAAGAGCCTTCATTGCAATCTCAAGCCATATCAAAGGATGATGCCGTGACAAAGGTATTCAGGATAAGAACACTCTGGATGGATTTTAGGTTTAAGCTTTGGACCATCCCTTCAAATGTGTTTGGCAAAGCTATTCGATAGTTCAATGGCACAACATTCGATAGTACTAGTTTAAGTGAGGAGGTGCAGGAAAAAGTCTGAAGTTTGGAGGTGGAGTTGACTTCTAAACATCAAAGGCGATTGGCTATAGAGGCAGACTTCACTTCTGAATGTGAAAGGTGATTGGCTATGGAGGTGAACTTGACTTTTGAATGTGAAAGGCGATTGGCTATAGAGGGAGCGTTGGCATCAGTCTTTCACAAAATGCTTAAGATAGTGCCAGAAGAAATTGCCAATTTGATAGCCTATACTTCATCGATAAATTTCTATTCTTCTCTTTACTTATTAATGATGGATTTGCTATATTTGTTGATTATTGCTGATGGATTAACTGTATTTATTGCTGTTGTATTTATTGTATATAAGTCATAAGTTAGAGCTAGCTTCTATGAATTAGATTTTCTACATTGATTATGCTATATTCTACTATATTTGTTGCTATATTGTTGTTGTATTCTATTGTATTCTCTATGGTATTTTGTTGTATTTGCTATTGTATTGGTGTGATTAAATTATCGGTATAAGTGAATGTGGCTAAAAATAATACTGTTAGTTTCACTTTCACTCTAATAATAAACAGTAATGTTAGTTTTACTTTCACTTTTACTCTCTAAAAACAATAATGTGGCTATTTTTTTTTTTTTTTGCTATCTTGGTGTGATCAAGTCATAGGTTATGTATGAATAATTTTCAAGGATAGTATAATAACTTCCTTTAATTTTATCTTACAGTCACCAGATGTAAAAAGTGGATATGTTACAAATACAAGGTCTTCTTCCTATGATAGTCATGACACATAGCCTTGATTTATTTGATTTAGACCCATAAATTGTAAAATTATGTAAGGATGTTGAATTTTAAATTTTGACAAATAAATGTTTAAATATTTATTATTAATACAAAATTCATATTCAATTTCATTTATGTAAAATGTATGTATTCATTGTAAATTATTATTTTTAGCATGGTAATATATAAAGGAAAAATTAGGATAGGAAAAAAAATTGAAATGCCACATTTAGCGACAATTTTTCTGATAAAATCTGTAGAAAACTACTGCTATAACTAGAAAAAATTGCCGCAAAATAATTTTTTTGAAAAAAATTTGAAGAAATCGTTGCTAAATGCATAAGAAACTACCACCAAAAACAAATTTTTTAAAAAAATTTTCTCTAAAACTGCTACTAAGTGGATAGGAAACTGTCACAAAAAGTAAAAAAAAAAATTTGATATCTTCCAGAAAACTACAGCTAAATTCATAAAAAACCACCGTTATGTACACCCTTTCTGGCGATTACAAAACTACCGCTAAATCTATGGTTATGTACAAAATTTTTAGCATTCACAACAATCGCTACTAAGTGCAAAAATAATTGTCGCTCATACTTCCTGACCAATGCATTTATAGTGGTTGCGAAAATAGCTGCGAAGGGTGTTAGGGGTAGTTTAAACGACCATTAAGTACACAAAATAACCACCACTAAATTCATATTTTTTTGTAGTGAGATTGGACTAACTATATGTATTGCAAAGTTTTTATTTATATTATAGGATTGTCCAAAAAGAAGAGAATGAGTATTAGAGTCAAGTATTGGCTATTCTTGTTTAGGCTTAGCTCTAGATATAAGGTATTAGATTAATTGAATCTAGCTTATTTGCTTTGCAATTGCCTTTGGAAGTTTGACTCAAAATTTTGGTCAAAAAGTTTTTGAAATATTTTTAACAAACATATTTCAAGATGTTCTTACATGATTTATCAAATTATTCAGACTTGGAAATATATTTTTACATTTGAAATATTTCACCAAAAACATTTCAACTAGTTCTTAAATGTTTTATCACATTCATTTAATTTGAAATCATGTTTTTAGATCGATTTATAAAGTTTAAAATGATTAAATTGGTCGAAATGGAATTGCAAAAGTCTGATTTTTCTCCTCTAAGCATTGCGATTTGACTCAAATTGTTTTCATGATCATGATCACAAGAATAAGAAAAGTAGTTCTGGCTTGCGAGTCAAACCAAGTTTTGTATTGTTTTTTGTGCGATTTGAATTGGTCAATGATTTCAATTCTAAATGCCATTCTAATGACATTCAAATCTAACTTTATCGAAGGTTGCAACTTTGGATGAGCAAAATTGAAATTTATACCAAAATTTTATGATTCAACTCGAATGCTTCAAAGTTGAGTCTCGGGATTTTGATCGTGAGTCTACTCAATTTTCAAATTTTAAACTCACAATCATAATGATAAGACTAGTTTTACACTTAACGGCTAGTTTTTACCAATTATTTATTTTTGCTATATATACTCATTTCACACATTTTTAAGAGCAAAAAAAAGAAGAAGAGGAAAACCTAAAATCTTTAGAGGTAAACATTCCCTTTTCATCTGTGCCTTATCTCTTTATCTATATTCTTTGATATGAGCTCAATTTGATTGACCCATATCTATTGGGCTTCAATTTGTCACTTGAACTTTAGAGTTCTTTAGTTTTTTGTAAAATCTTTTAAAAATTATTAGGTTTCCAAGAGGTAAACTTACCTAGGTTTAAAGAGTGGTTGAGCTCTTTATTTTCTCCTTGTGCTTGTCCCCACTTGGAAGGATTGTTATTTTTTAGTGGATTCAAGCTTGGTTGAGAGCTTGGAAGTGGATGTACACCTTGAAGAGTATTTTTTAAGGGGGATCCACTGTAAATCTTGAGTTGAAGTCTCTTTATCCTTTCTTTCTTTATTTTTCAACAATTTATATTGTGTTATCTACACTTGCTTTAGTTGTTGGTTGAGGTTTTTCCTTGCTCTATTTTCATTGCAAAATATGTTGAGCATTTTGATCTTCATTGTCTATCCTTTTACAATTAAGTTGGTTTTCATGAAAAAAGTAATATCTATGTTTAAATGTGCTCATTAATGCCTTGCCTTGTATAGTTAATTAAGTTTCTTTGCACAAGTGCTTTAACTTGTTATACTTATGTGGAAACATCTTAATTCAATTATCTTAGGTTGTTTGAATTAAAACCATCCAATGAGTTTCAAAAATCAAGAAATGTTCAAAGAGAAAGCTAAAATTCTAAAAGATTTAAGAACACTCAATTCAACCTTTCTTAGGTGTAGGTTGCCTTATCCTACAACCCAAATGATTTTTCAACTTTAGCATCTGGCTAATTCTCCTCAATGGAAAATGCTTGATTCATTGTTCCTTGAATTTGGTAGTGAAGCAAGAAACCTTAGGCTTGGACTTTGTGCAAATGGAATAAACTCTCATAGTGACCTAAGCAGTAAACATAGCCTATGGCCTATTTTGTTAGTGATTTACAATCTATCTCCTTATTTATGTATGAAGTGCAAGCATATAATGTAGTTATGAAGCACAATCATATAATGTTATTATTGATGATTTTACTAAGAAATGATATAAATGTCTTTTTGGCACTACTTATTAAAAACTTGAAGATGATGTGGGGTGAAGGTGTGTCGATGTTTGACGCATATCATCAAGAATCTTCTTAGTTGCATGCCTTGCTCTTTTGCACAATAAATGACTTCAAAGCTTATGGAAATTTTTCTAGATATAGTGTCAAAGGACATAAAGCATGCCCTATTTTGTAGAACACTAAATCTCCTTGTTAACTTAATCATGGAAAGAAGGCAGTGTATCTCAGTCACTAGAGATTTCTTCCTCAATCCCATAATTATTGTAGGCAATAAAAGGCTTTCAATGGGTCACCAGACAAGGGAAAAGCTCAAATGTCATAAATTAGGGATTGGGTTTATGAATGGGTGAAAATAATTAATGTCATTTTTGGCAAACCCTATATACCTGCTAGTAATAAGACTTCATGGTGAAAGAGGTCCATACTCTTAGATTTTCCATATAGGTAAATCTTGTTTATGAGATATAATCTTGACATGATGCATGTGGAAAAAAAATATTTGTGACAGCCTTATTGAAAGGCTTTTGAACAAACAAGGTAAGACCAAGGATAGAGTCAAAAGTAGACTAGACTTGATTGAAATTGTAATACTAATGAACATAATTTATACATATTTTATATCCTTTTATACTTAGTTTTTTTATCATGTTTATGAGCTTAATTAGATATGTGTAATCAATTTTGTGGTTTGCTCAATTTTTACACTTAATTGAATTTGTTCAATAAATTTATATTATTTTAGACTATTTCAGGTTTTTGGATAGATCTTGAGTTCTAGACCTTAGTTTTTAGTGATTTTTTATCACTACACAGTTAAGAGAAAGATCTAAAAATGTTATAAAAAGCCCAAAGCCCAGTTTAATCGTATTGGAGGTCAATTTAAGCTTGGAAGTCAAAATAGAGTACAATGTTATGACCAAAACTAGCCTCAGTGTTTTTTTTTATCATAAGTGGAGCTCTACCTATCATTTCAGCGTAGACTCATGTCCATAGGATAGTTAAGATCCATTCCAACAACTTCAATGAAGGGCATGAGGCAAATTATCCCATTTTGAATTAATTATGTGGCTATAAACAACAATTTTCATGAAAGGCTTAAGGGCAAACTACATCGTATTGAATTAAATACATAGCTATGGACTTAAGTGTTTAATTTTGTTATAGGTTGGAATACTCTAAAAATTTATCTTAGTTTTTAGCCCATTTATCCCATAACTTGAGCAAGAAATCCAGTTTTTATACAAGGTTAAGGCTATTGGACTCCTAAGTGATTAAGCTACATTTCATATGAATGGACCACATCTAATTAAGTTTTATTTCAACCCTAATTAGCAGCCTAACTAAGAGGCAGTACAGTGAGCCTATAAATAGGTAGCTGAGCCACAATTATAATAATTTTTAGATCATTTTCTATATTTTCTCTAACTTTGGGAGGAAAGGAGCTCTACTAGGGCAAGACCTTAGCCCTAATTTCGCTTTCCCTTTTCCTTTTATTTCTCTTTTAATTTTTAAATTAATATGTAACCAAACTTTCATCTTAATCTAAGGAAATTTGTGTACTAATTTTTTAGTTAATTGTAAAAATTGCTCTTAATTCTAATTTATTCCTGATTTGATTATCTGATTTTACTACCTATAATTACTATGGATGATTAATTGAGGTGGCTAATTAATTTGTTATTTATTATGATTTATTGCTAGCTAAATTTCCATAAACAATTTCATTATTGGTGGCTGTTTAGTTGTTGGTAGCAATAGGGAATTGATTTACTATTATGGTAAATCAATTGTCCTAGAGAATTGGGAATAATTAGTTAGGTTGTTGCTTGAGTAATTCAATTAATTAGAGTTAGTGTTTTTAAAACTTAATGCTATTAGTAGATTGATTGGTGTGTTAGGCTTTGATCAATTTAACAATAAGAGTCAATTGGGTGCTACACTTGGATAGCAAATTTTGGAAAAAATTAACGTGGATTAATTAAGTGTTGGACTTAATTAATATCTTAGTCAAGCAGTCAAAACGAGAATGAAACAATGGTGTGAAGGATCATTCACTGAATTAGTTACAAGAATCCCTTAGATTGAGCTTTTCTTCATTTGATTTTTTTTTTCATTTTTACTTCTATTTTTTTATGCATTCAATATGTTTGATTTAATTCCTAGCCTAATTAGATAGTATCCCCCCATTTTATTACACTGCAACATATAGAAATCAATCTATGGTCTCTATGATATTGACATAGACTCACCTTAACTATTGACTTAGGTAGTTCAATATTACTATTTTTGCTAGTCCCAACAGACTTCAAATAGAAAAAGAATGAGCACTAGAGAAGAAGGTTCAATATGTGTATTTGCCTCTAGCTTGTCATACTATGTTTAAAAAGGAGAAAACAACTTTTTGTGAGTATCTACATAGTGTTAAGGTGCTATAAGGATATTCATCAAACATCAGAAGCCTTGTTTCAATGAAAGATTTGAAATTAGTTAATTTGAAGTTTTATGATTGTCATGATTTGATGCAAAAATTGTTACTGGTGGCTATCCAATCATTATTGCCTAAACAAATGAAATATACCATTACCAGACTTTGTTTTTTCTTTAATACAACATGTAACAAAGTCGTTAACCTTGAGAAATTGAATGACTTACAAAGGGAAGACATAGATTTTTGGTGATAGGGGTGAAGAAGAGATAAGTAATGATATAAAGGAGGCCTCTCCTTTCTCTTTAAGACTACCTCCTATGAATGATGAAGGCAACTTAAAAGAATTCTATGTGCAAGATAATCACGGTGAAGGGATATAGGTTGAAGATTCTCCCAAAGAAAAAAAAATTAGGAAAAATTGAAGGTAATTGATTATGTATACAACTAAATAATTATTAGTTTAGATGCTTATACTTGATATATTATGTATTTATTGTATATGTGAGCAGCTAGCCATATAATTTTTAGTTTAGATGCTTATATTTGATTATATGTTTATTTCACTCACTTGCTTAAAAATTCAAATACAATAAACTATAATAATATTATTAGTCTAAGTGACTCTTGATAACTACTTATATATGCATTTTTCCATTGTTGTGTAGATTTTATTGCCATACTTCAAAAATATATTTCAAAGCTTGGTATGCATTTCTCCTAATTATATGCTTGTTTGTTTCCTTTTTCTATTAACACTTATAACCCTTTCAAAGGATACAAAAATTTTTTATTGATTCCATCAAGTTGTTTACTACCTCATATATTTATTTATTGAAAAAAATAATTGTTTTTCCTATTATGGTTACTATGATATTTATAAAAGTAATAAAAGTATATCTAAATACTTCCACCAATATGTAATGTAAATTAATTTTTTTTTCCAGATAATAGATCCTAAAGGCTTAAATAAAAGAGAAGAACATTTAAAGGAATTTACTCAGAAAGTAAGTAAATAATTATTATGTATAGACTTGTTACTAATTTGGCATGTTTTGATTTTAATTAGTTTTATAATATCTTAAATTTTTTATTTATCCAACAAAATATTTGAAGTTGTTGAAATTGGCATTGTGTTGAGTGATTATAAATTTTGATTTGGTGGTTGTTTCTATAGAAGTATAAATAGCAATAGATTTCTATAAAAATATAATTAGCAATAGTTTTTTTAAGGGAAAAGACTTTTATTTTTATATGAAATTAATGTCTTTTTATCTACTAAAGACGTTGATTTTTTTTTTTTATAGAAAATCGACACCTTTAATAGTCAAGAAAAAATGTTAGTTTTTATATAAAATTAATTTCTTTATTGGTCGAGAAAATACAAGGGTTTATGATAAAAACTAATGTTTTTAATAAAATAAAGTTGATTGTTTATTAAAAAAAAATTGAAGTGTAAAATTTTTTTCAAATAAAAAGATATTTGATGTATATCAAAAATTGATGTCATTTCTTATTTTACATATCAATTAAAAAATTGACATAAATTGTTCTAACTTATAACATTACTGAGATAGACGTGAGTCTCCAAACAGACATGACATGTGTGAAATAGCTGCCATATAAATGTGTTTCTATAATAGTGAATGTTTTGTCAATGTAGTTTAACAATTGTTTGATAAAAATATTATATACCATTTAAATTGATAAATAATGTAGATACAATTATGAAATTTTATGGATTATTTTGTTTCTAAAGGAAAAGTCGGAGTCGTGTACTCTTCATCCATTAATAAACTTTAACATATTCTTATTCATGTCTATCAAATTACTAATAAAATCTAATAAAATAATAATAAAAAATATTCAGTTAAAAATAAAAATATAAGAATAATCCAATTCTAAAATATTAAAACTATAGGGAGGAGTTTAACATTAAAAATTTCAACAATTATCACCCATTCTCTTTTCTTATTTCCCCTATGCTATTTCTTTTTGATTGCCTGCCTTCTCTTCTCCATAGTTCTCCCCCGACCTCTCCTCAATATTCCTCTCCCTCTTGATTTATTTTAACTTCAATACAGTGCACACCAGATCGTAAAGGATACATTGTCATTTGACATGGAAATTTCTTTTGACAATGGCAATTAAAAATTTTGCAGAAAAAGTATCACATTAGATTATGTTCGTCTCTTGTAGTAGAAATAGTAACTTGTTGAATTGCAAATTTACGATTGAGGTTGGTCCAAGACTAAGTCCATATTCCCATGGTGGAATCAGAAATCAAGTTAAAGATATGATATACCAATATCCAACCTTATTAGTTGAAGTTGTAGATGAAGTCATAGAATTCATGATAGAATTAGAAAGAAACTTTATGACCTAAATGAAAAGAGTGGCAATCAATAAATTTAAAGCTTCTTTTTTTGGAGTAAAAATAATTAAGAAAGCATAGTTTTAATCCACCCATTAACCTACTAGTTTATATAGGAATTTTCTGTCCAAAAAATGTTTTAATTTGCAAAATGCCCAACAATATTGCACAAATTTTAAAAGTTATAGAATAAAATTGATCTAAATAAAAATTAAATAATAAAATTAAAACTTGAGAAAAAGTTAGATAGTAAAAAGATTATTTTGACATAAAAATTTTGTCATAAATGTTCATCAATGCTGATAAATTAAAAAGGCATTAGAAAAACAATTATATTATTTTCACACCTTATCACCCACTTTTACTTTTATATTCTCTCACAAAAAAAATGACTTCACATATTTTATTGGAAAGTGTGATGTTCTCATATTCATTTTTAGAACTGGACATAGGTTAAGATTATTATTAGAAAAATATGAACAACCCACGATTTATTGCCACATTACATGCTTAAAATTTTCATTTATAACGTTGATAAATATTGGAGAAGTCAAAGGAATTTGATGATTCTGGTTGTGACATCGTAAGGATAGTGATCATAGTCAACCTTGCTGCACAAGAGATATGGAAAAACTTGAGCAAAAAATATGCCCGACAAGTAATATGATAAGTAAAGCCCCCAACCCCATGTTGCCTCTTACGCAAAACTTAAAGATAGGGTGAGTCTGGTGAGAAGCTTCCATGAAGTTTCGTTGCTCCATGGAAGAATAAAACAATAGTTGAGAATGCCAATCTATGAAATGTTGCAGCTTTGGTAAGTCATGATGTCTATATGTTGAACCAATCCTATCAATGGTACCCTTTTGCTAGACAGAATTATAATGGTACACAAATACGTACGTCCTTTTTTTTTTAATCGTAGGGCATTCTTATAGGATCTAATCCAAGTTGGTTTGGTGCAGGAGTTAGCAGCCTTATGCCCCAAAAATAGAACAATTTCACCAGGCTTTGCCTCCATTTTGCTATATTTTCTATTGCATTTATGCTCTTCTTTTTCCAAAATCCGAAGCAAATGGCCACAGAAACAAGATAAAATAGAAGACATTTTTAATTTCTCACTTGTTCAAAAATTTCAACATGTTACATATTTTAATGTAGAAGTTGAGTAGTTGTTGTTAGGTGTAACACAGATTTAGTAGTAATAACTGAAGCAGATAGAAATGGTCATAGAAAAATGCTAAATAAACAGAAAATTTTTTTAATTTCTCAACTGTTGAAACATTTTAACAGGTTACATATTTTAACGTGAAAGTTGAGCAATTGTTGTTGGGATTGACACAGATTTGGTAGTAATTTTTTTAAAACTATATATGAAAGTAAAGAATCTAAATCCACGTAGTAAGAGAAGATAGATTAGCTATTAATTTATTGATGAAATAGAAAAATACAATTCGAAAAAATTGGATTTTTTTTGTTGAACTGTGATTCATATATAATTAAATGAATAGCACATGAAATTTAATAAATGCACACAAATTTACTGAATGATTTGGTAATTTTCTGATTTCACTCATATTAGTGGATTATTAAAACATGATTCAAAAAGTTTTTGAGTTAAATTAATCTTTCCATCTTTATAGTTTGTTTCATAAATAATTTCATAATTAAATTATTTTCTTTATAATTAGGTTTTAGAGTTTAATTTCATTTGCAATTAACCTTATATCACAATTAATTTGGAGATTTTTTATTTGTAATTTTATAATATGATAAACATTTGTCAAATTTGTGCAATTAAATCATAACATGAAAAAAAGAAAAAAACCTACAAGAGGAAGGTTCGAGAAGCATAGAAATATAAGTATAGCAATGGAACTAGCTTTTATAGGCAGTTTCTTGTGACTTAAGGAATAGACACCTTAAGTAAAGGAATGCTGAGTAGGAGATCAAAAGGTTATAATGGGGTCTAAGATTCAAGTCTTCTTTGTGTCCAAAGGTCTAGGTAGGTCTAGCTGCACTTAGTGGTCTCTAATGTCTCTAGGTTGTAGTGGTCTCTAATTTTTGTGAAGATAAGAATAGAGATTCTATTTATATGGTCTTGGTTTTTTTTCTTAGGATTTAATGTAGATGATATAGCAATCTCTTTATGGGGCTTGAATTTAGTAGAAGTGATGAAGTAGTGCTTGAAGAAGTTTAGGGTTGATGAGAAGCTTAAAGGAGGCATTTGTTGGATAAGGCATTTAAGATATTTAAAGTGAACTAAATTGGTAGGATATTCTATAAGTCAGACTTCTAGAAACTTATAGTCCTAGGGGAGCAGTGTTCCTAAGGGAAGGTCTAGGAAAAGTAGTTATATCTCTTAATAGAAGGTCTCTTAGAGTTTTGGAATTCTACATAAGCAGTTTTTCCTAGAGGTGAGTTCAAGGAAGGCTTAGTTAGGCATGGTGCTCCCTTGCTCACCCTTGCTTCAGTAATTTACGAGCAAGAAGTTAAGCATGACATGTTCACCTCATTATGCTTCTATAAAAGTATCCCTACTCTAAGCCTATTATGCAACATTCATTAGAAGTTTGCTGAGAACCTGCAGGGAGGATGATACCCATCCTCAAGGTCTAAGTTGATCTTTTCCCCTAACCAAGAGCACTGCTAGCTGGCGCAATGCCTCGACACAACCCTGTTAGTTTAAACTTACATAGCATACCATAAGCACATTAGCATAGGGGCCATCTACATGGGTAGAGACCAAAAGAGTGAGAAATAGTTTAGCTTTATTTGTAATAGTGAGCCTGAAGACCATGAGAGTGAGAAGTAATTTAACTTTAAAAGTTAATTATAGATGAGGGCAATTGGCCCGTGTAATAGTAGCATAATAAGTATACCATGTAGGCAAGTAGAAGTAGTAGCCTTAGGTTCTTAGGCCAAGTAATTATATAGATGAGTAAACTTTGTGTTAGTTTTTTGGGCCATGAATATAGGGCTTGGGTCTAAAAAGATTAAGGCTTAGATTCTTGTGGGCTCATATTTGAGATAAGCCAAAGGGCCTAAAAGCTTGGCACTATCAAGAAACTATTAGGCTTCAATTCAAGTGCTCTTTCTGAGGCTTATATCCTTTGCTAGGACTCATGAATCATTTAAATAGCTTCTCTTGGGGTTAGCTTATCTTAGGTCTTGCAAATTCCTAAAGGAACAATCCTAATCATGAAAATACCAAGAAAATTAAGAATTATATCTTCAATCATACATATTTTTCATTATAGTGAATTCAATTTCATTATATTTGCATGAATATTTCCTTCAAACTACAATAATTTGTCATTTCAATAAATGGTTTTTTTATTTTTATATCACCATATAACTATATATGTACAAATATGTTAGTAAATCTCTACATTAATGCATATTAAGAGCTAATGAAAATAAATTCAAAGAACCTAATTACAAGGAAAAGAGCATATGTACACAATTACAAGGGAAAATGCACTTTACAACCTTGAAGTTTTGTGAAGTAACAAATTACCCTTAAACTTTAAAAGCTTACAAAATTACATCCTTAAACTTTAAACAAGTTACAATTTACCCCTTAAAGTTTAAGAAAACTATGAAAATGTTAATTGGTTATTACTTTTAATCTAGACTAGTAAGTGTGTTGCATATGCATTGTTTAGATTAAATTTTTCCCCCCTTATTATAAGGTGCAAAGTCTACGTTGAACTTATGCTTGGTTTTAACTGTTCTCCAAACTTAGGTTATAAAAACTCATATTTTCATAATAAAATAAGGCATTTAGTTCAAGTTTCATGACTTCTTGTCATGGATTGGTAGTCTTATAGTTGAAACCATGCAGCGCATGCTTGCCATTCTTAGCCAACATACCAACTTTCTAACAAACTCAAGCCACACTTTGATAGATAAATAAGGAATTGCAGATTTTGTTGCCTATACAACAAAAATCTTATGCACAACATGTTCAAAAGCAACATAAGCAAGTAAAGCAAAGCAACCAAATAACCAAGCCTCAAGAATGCCCTACATAAGTAGCCTTTAGTGTGCAATGGGCAAGGGACAATGAATAGGGAAAAGGATAACTCTTTTTTATTGATGTAAGCCTCATTATATAGTTTAATGTGTGTAGGAGAGGCTTTAAGCCAACACATTCCTAAAACCCCTAAACTAACTACCAACAAGCCCAATATAAACATCTAACAAGGCCTCAATGTGCGCCCGATAAGCTCTCTCAAGATGCTAGCACTTCCCCTAAAAAGAATTTTTAGCTAAAGGCCAAATAGTACAAATAGACATACCTTTTATTAGTAGACATAAGGTCTTTTCTCATAAATCTAGGTGGAGTTTTAACACTATCTTATATAAATAAGAAGCCAAAAATATAAAAATTGCAACCATATACTTTTGTACTCGCATTGGATAAATGAAACTTACCAAAATGATATAAATGCCCTTAAAATGGTGAAAAATTGGAAAAATATTAAATAAGTCAGATCACTCTCAAGTTTAAGCCATAAGGTCTCCACACAATGCTTAATTTTTCCACAAATATTTGTGTCAAATTGAGGATGTTTAGCCTCTCAAATTGTTCATAAGGCCGACTTGTGACATTTTTCTCTACTTAAAGAATGTCAATGTCCTCATTGATATCTCAATCTGACATAGCCCCCACAAAGGTCTTCAACCTATTTCCCTCGAGCTACTCCTTTGAACTCTTTATGAGGGCCTTTAGCCTACTTTTCTGATCTACCTCCTCGACCACTCCTAACTTGTCACTCTGAGCTAACACCACTTAAGGACTTCAAAAAAGATGGCACCCTCAACCGACACAACATTAGGACAATCTTCAGTTTACTGTCTTTACAAACTTTAGTGAGCTTCCTTTGAAACTCGAGTTTTATTGCCTCTACAATTTAAATGCTCAGTACCACCATAGCTTTCATGCATTACCTTTATGGCTCTCAATTTACTACCTTTATAGCTTGTGTGCATGCTTGGTGTTTAGGACTTTACTACCAAAGATGCCCCAAACCTAATAACCCATGCACTAATGTGAGACACAAGATTGATCCCTTAGTTCTATGTTTGCTTGGATTGGGTTTGAAAATTTCTCACACTTTACTATACCCCTCAATCGGATCCTCTAAACTTCTTTAAATTAATAGCCTCTGGCATCTTGGCCATCATAACCCTTTCAGAGTTGATACTCTCTACTACCATCATCCTCATAACCTCTCTTAGGTTTACACTCTCTATTGCTAACATTTTGGAGTTGACACATTCTTGTATTGTGGCCATCATAACCACTTCTATGAAGATTACTACCCTTTGGCACCTCTCTATCAACATCCTCTAATGTTTAGGCCACCATAGCCTACTTCAAGTGCATCCTCTAATGGCTTCCCCACTTTTGCTAGGAAGGGTTAAGCATGGAGTAATTTGTCATTCTAGCTTAAGTGTCACATGCTTGTGCATTAGCAAATGTAAGATCTATGTCATTGGCGCAAAGTCCATCTTACAACTATGACATGTTAGCTCCCTAGCATCTCAAACAATCCCTCTAGATTGTCTTGACTTAGATAATCATGACTTTTGACATAATCTTAGACTCATTTTATTGGATTTGCCCACTTGTTGTATCTCTCTAGATATTTCAACCCTTTAGTTGTGGTGTGGCCATGCACCCTTGCACGTTCGAGGCTTCACTTTTTAACTCTACCAATTGTTAACTTGTCCCTCCAAACATGGCCAAGCCCTCTAGTAAGATTAAGGCTTCTCTTAGGGGCCCTTTTGTTCTATAGGCTGTCAGTTTTCACATCCTTCTAGATAGTTTACATTCCTTTAAATGCTGCTATGAATGAGTGCATAACCAACATCCTCATTATACAACAAGCCTGCTGACTTTTACATATGCTTGCACCTGATGCACCATTAAAGTTCTCTCAATTGTAACATTCTCGTACCCTTGCCCAAGATCTGTTCCAACCTTTTGCTACCCTCATAGCCAAGTCCCTAACAACATCTCTTAATGAGTTTGAAGAATTTGCACTCCTTTTATAACCTTTATGAGCTTGGACAAGCCAAATCTAATCTGATTGTCCACTTTGACATGATGAAAACTCTTTCCTATTGCCAGACTCACTAGTCGATCTAACTTGCCTACTATGTCTTCTTTCCTACTGCCCTTTTTATATACTCCTCTAAGTGCTTGGTGAGAACTTAGACATTTAGCAAGACTAACTTCGATGTGAAGCTAAGTTCATGTGGCCACTTGATCTGCTCTCTAGTAATCAAGCTCTGATACTAAATGTTACTATTAGTGTTAGGAGCTCTCCTTAGCAGCACTATGCTCTTGTCACCCATCTTGGCTACTTAATCACCTTACATACTCAATTACCTTGCCTATTCCTCTGAGTGCTTGGCGAGACATAAGTTTTCAATGAAATAAGCACTTGGCATGGAACCAATCCTAGGTGGTAACACTAGGTACTACCAGAGCACTATACTGCTAGAGCCCTTAGGCAGAGAGTTACACTTTGCCACTATTTACATACAAGAGTTCCAAAAGATCAAATTCTAAAATCCTTTGCTCTGATACCAAATGTCACAAGTTGGTAGCTCTCTAGTCAAAATTATACAGTGTATGCTTGCCACTCTTGGTCAACATGCTAGCCTTTTAGCAAACTCAAGCCACACTTGGATAAATAAACGAGGCATTATAAATTTTATCACCTATACAACTAAAATCCTATGCACAACATGTCCAAAAGCAACATAAGCAAGTAAATCAAATCAACTGAACAACCAAGCCTCAAGAATGCCTTATATGACTAGCCTTTAGTGTGCAATAGGCAAGGGACAATCAAATAAGTAAAGGGACAACTCCTTCTTATTGATGTATACCTCATTACATAGTTTAGAGTGTATAAGGGAGGCTTTAAGCCAATACACTCCTTAGACCCCAGGACTAAGTGCCAACGAGCCCTAAACAAGCTCCCCACAAGGTCTCAATATGCCCCGTATGAGCTCTTGACAAGCTACTAATACTTCTCCCTCTAAAGAGTATTTTGAGCCAAAGGCCAAATGACACAAGTAGATATACTTTTTATGAGTAAACAGAAGACCTTTTCTTATAGCTCAAAGTAAAGTTTTTATGCCATCTTTTATGGACACGAAGCTAAAAATGTAAGGAATACAATTATGTGATCTTCCACTCATACTTGACAAGTGAATCTTGCCAAAATTATAAAAATGTCCCTAAAGTAGGGAAAAATTAGCAAAATAGTATACAAGTGGATTTACTCCCAATTTAAGCCATAGGGCCTTCACAAAATGCATGATTTTTTCACAAATTTTTGTGTCAAACTGAGCATGTTTGCCCCCTCAAAGTGATTCACATGTTTAACTTATGACCTTTTCCCCCGCTTAAAGAATGGCAATGTCCTCGTTGGCATCTTAATCTAACATAGGTCCTATAAAGGTCTTCAGCCTGCTCTCCTTGAGCTACTTCTTTGAACTCTTTATTAGGGTCTTTAGCCTACTCTTTTGAGTTACTCCCTCAATCACTCCTAACTTATCTCTTTGAGTCAAAACCATTTAAGGACGTTCAAAAAACGGCACCCTCAACTTAACAAAGCATTAGGACAGGCTTCAATCTGCTACTTATAAGCTCCTTCCTCGACTTCCTCTTTACTTGTCTCCTTGAGCAGGTTCCATAAAAAATTTTACTACCTCTATAGACTTTAGTGAGCTTCCTTTGAAACTAAGTTTCATTACTTCTACAACTTGAATGCTAGCTACCACTACAACTTGCATGTGCTACCTCATAGCTCTTGATTTGCTATTTCTATTGCTTGTGCCCAGGCTTGATATTTAGAACTCTACTACTAGAGATGCCTCACATCTAATGCCCTATACATTGATGTGAGATACAAGACTGATCCCTTGGTAGAGGTTTTAAGCTATCTTATATGGATGCGAAGTTAAAAATGTAAGGAATACAATCATGTAATTTTTTATTCACATTAGACAAGCGAACCATGCCAAATTATAGAAATGTCCTAAAATTGGGAAAAGTCAGAAAAATAATATAGAAGTTGGATCACTTCAAAATTTGAGCCATAAGGCCTCTACACAATACTTGATTTTTTGCACAAAATTTTATGTCAAACTAAGCATATTTGTCCCTTCAAATCGTTTGTAATGCTGACTTGTGACACTTATAGGTGAAGAAGCAAGTCTATCTACAAAGTATATGTAACATGCATACTTGTTTAGAGTTAAATTGATAAAACAAATTAGCATTTTCATAGTTTTTTAAACTTTATAGGGATAATTTGTAACTTTTTTATTTAATGTTGTAATTTGTAGATTTGTAAAATTTAGGGGGATAATTAACCACTTAATAAAATTTTAAGTGTGTAAAGTATATTTTTCCCATATTAGAAATTGAAATAAACTATAAAGACCAAAAGTTTAATTTAACCAAGTTTTTGCTGCATCTCTAAATATTACTAATTACAATTTAAGTAATTGAGACATAATTCAAGGACGATTTTTCTTCGTTTAAAAAAATTAATATCAATATAAATTAAATCATGGACACAAATTAGTATATACATGTCTCTATATTACCTTCACTTATCGAAATTTTTAAGTCGCCGTTGATTCAAACTAATTCTGTGATTGGGAGTACTGAAAAAAAATTAATGTAATGAGCGTCTTGATAGATAGACCTTTGGAATGAGGATGAGTTTCTCCAGATTTAGGATTGATTTGCTAGTCCATTTCCGGATTATTAAAATAAAAAAAGAAAAAAATATTTCATTTGGAGTGAGTTTATCATTCCAACTTATAACCAATTGAAAAGATTTTTTGATCAATTTAGAGATGATTTGGATTCGATTAGTTATCAATTTCCCTTTCAAATTCTATTATTATTTGCAGTCTCATTCTCAGCATTCCTATTTCCATCTCCACAAGTTTATTTGCAGTCTTAACGGAAATCAAGTGGTGTGAATGTAGGCAGCAAAAGAAAAAGACTTTCCAACAGTCCTCTTTTTCATTCCGAATAAGGAAGCTTTGTTAACGTCAAGCAATGCTTTTGATTGCTCCTTTACCTCTCAACTTATATAAATTGAATTTTAAATAAATTAAATTCTATTTTTTTTTACAATTTTAAATAAAAGATCAACGTATATATTAACGTAGCTTGATCTTGACTGACAAGGAAATATTCTAGCGTTTATTAATCCGGTTCTTTATAGGTAGTATCTGTATATAATTTTTACTTTCAACTTTTTTTTT
Organism: Saraca asoca; assembly: GCA_026873985.1. NCBI lineage: Eukaryota > Viridiplantae > Streptophyta > Magnoliopsida > Fabales > Fabaceae > Saraca > Saraca asoca. Next base: position 748 of record JANHAO010003078.1, on the reverse strand, counting down.
TCTTTATAATTTTATCCTAGTATGCAAAGAGTGGTGGCTTCCAAGACGCTGTTGGTGGTGGCCTTGGGTGGAGGAGAGACAGTGGAGAAGAAGTTGGATAAAGAAGAAACAAGAGGAGAGAAAGAAAGAAAGGAAAAAGAAAAAAGAAGACAAAAATCATGTAATGGCATAGGATCACTTTTAATCATGCAGGATGTCATGTAAATATATTCATTAAAAAATCAAATGAAATTAAACTAGTGAGTAATTTTATACTTTTTTAAAAAATTATGCTAAATTTATTTTAAATAAAATTTAGAAAATAAAATTGAAACTTTAATAAAATAAAAGTTAGAATAACAAAAGTACATTTTTTGTTGCAGAAAGATTATGTCAGTGTGTGCTAGCAGCTGCTTAAGAACAGAACAAGCATTATTTCATTTAAGTCACGAAAATTGGAGCCTCCACAATTTATAGTCTGGACTCTTAAGTTTTCTGACCTTGGCAGGAGTTCACTAGTGTTATGTGTAAGGAAGAATGGAAATCAAATATGTCTAGAAATATAATTTTGTTCTTCTATCTCCCATTAGATCAGGGGCAAAGGTTACTTAGGTAGTGCGGGCTTCAGCTCCAAAATGTTTCTACATTTTTTGAAATTTACAGAAAAAAACCATACATAATAGTAGGGGCGGACGCAGGATTTTCCCTCAGTGGGGGCTAATTACTCAAAATAATAATATGCATTTGAAATATATATATAAAAAAATAA
>JANHAO010003077.1:0-26965 GCA_026873985.1 Saraca asoca | reverse complement strand
GAAAAGTTAGACAAAAACCACAAATTAATGACTAATTAAAGGATAAAATCAAGTGTTTTTATAGGTACATTTTCTACTTATCACTTTGCAATAGAGAAGGATAGGGAGAACTTTGAGAAGCTCAGACCTTAAAGACTCCCCATAAGCTCAGGAAGAACAAAGATAAGTTTTGTGCCTATCATTATGAGTTTAGGTATAATACTTTGGAGTGTTGGGTGCTCAAGGATGCCATTAAGGATCTCATTAAGAGAGGTCGCTTGAGGAACTATGTGGTGTGATATTTGGGATAGCGACTTCAGTAGCCCTTGTAACTAATACAACACCAATGCAAATAGACTCCTGAACAAGAGGAGGCACCCTCGGTTAGTATTATATTCACCATCCATGGTGGGCCTCACATTGCAGGCACTTTAAATAGGTCGTATGACTGCTATGTGTGAGAGGTGAACTGTGTCCTGCTCATGGATCATAATGAATATGAAAGACTCATTAAGAGGGCAAGGGCGACCTTAGATACCATCACTTTCATAGATGAAGATGCATGGGGAATACACTCTCCATATAATGATGCACCAGTTATTTGAGCCAGAATAGGCAATGCCAAGGTGTGGAGAATAATGATTGACACTGGCAACTCAATGAATGTTATGCATAAAGGGTGCTTTGAGTAGATGGGATTGAGTGCAAGCTAGTTGAGGCCTTCTCTCGAGCCCCTCTAAGCTTCATAGGAGATGGAATATTACTAGTGGGCCAGATTAAGCTCCCCATTACTATAGGAGATTCAATCGCCAAGCCACTATTCTAATGGACTTTTTGATTATAAACTGTCGTTTAGCATATAATATGGTGTTGGGGTAACCTACGATGAATGACCTGAATACAATCATGTCAACCGGGATAGTTACTATTAGATTCTTAATACCCAATGGAGTCAGATGTGTACAAGGTGAGTAGCACATAGTTTGATGCTGCCATGAGGATGCGATCAAGTTGGGGGTGAGAGGCAAAAAGGTCAATGTGGTTTTTGGCAAGGAACCACAAGCTATGAGCATAACAAGGGTCAGCAATGACCTTAATCCTCATGAAGTGGATGCAGATAGGGCAACTAGCCCGATAAAGGAGCTTGAAAACATACAGGTCAACCAGGCAGATTCTGAAAGATGCCTTAAGCTAGGAAAAAACTTGCATCTTGATGTGAAGGCCCAATTAGTTTAATTTCTTAAGGTGAACTTGGACATCTTTGATTGGAATCATGAAGACATGGTAAGAATTGACCTTGGGGTCATGTTGCATAAACTCAATATTGACCATCTTCACAAGCCAGTTTGCCAGAAAAGGAGATTTATGACTATTAAGGGTTATCTCCCTCTAAAGAAGGAAATGGATAAACTTTTAGCCGATAAGTTTATCCGAGAAGCTCATTACCCGACTTGGTTTGCCAACCCTATCTTGTGAAAAAGAAGAATAGGAAATGGAGAACCTGTAATGATTTCATAGACCTTAACAAGGCATGTCATAAGAATAGCCTTCCTCTACTAAGGATTGATTAGCTCATGGATGCCTACTCAGGGTATAATTAGATCCCCATGAACCCATAAGATGAAGAACACACCTCATTCATCACTAACCATGGGTTGTATTGTTATAAAGTGATGCATTTCAGACTAAAGAATACGAGGTAACCTACTAATGGTTAGTGAATATGATGTTCAAGGAATAGATTGGAAAAATAATGGAGGTGTATGTGGACTATATATTGGTAAAGTCTAAATAGGTTGCCAATAATGTCCGCGATCTAGGGGAGATGTTCCAAATTCTAAGGAGGTACCAAATGAAGCTAAATCCACACAAGTATATGTTTAGGGTGGCCATGGGAGTGAATCCAGAGAAAATAAAGGCATTCATTGATATGAGATCCTTGACTAGAGTCAAAGATATGTAAAGCCTTAATGGCCAAGTCGCAGCCCTCAGTAGGTTCATTTTGAAAGCTATGGACAAGTGCATCCCCTTTTTCGATATGCTGAAGAAAATAAAATGTTTTGAGTGCACTGAGCAATGTGAGATCACTTTTCAGCAACTAAAAAAGTACATGGGTTAAGCTATTCTCTTGTCCAAACCAAATGAGGGAGAGAAGCTCATCATTCACCTGGGAGTATCTTAGCACGCTCTTAGTGCAGCCCTAATACAAGAAGAAGGTGGAGCCCAATTCCTGATCTATTATGTTAGCAAAAGAATGCTAGATGCTAAAACAAGGTACTCGTCGATGGAAAAACTTGCCAATTGCTTCGTGATTGCATCAAGGAAGCTACAGTCTTATTTTCAAGCGCATAGTATAGAGGTGCTCACACAATTCCCACTTAAGCAAATCTTGTAAAAGATGGATACCTCAGGTCACCTGTTCAAGTGGGTAGTGGAGCTGGCCCAATTCGATATTAAGTATAAGCCCAAACCATAATCAAGGGGCAAGCCTTGGTAGATTTCATTGTAGAATTCACAGGGCCTATAGAAAAAGAAGTAGAGATCGCAGAGTGTCTGTATTGGGAATTGTATGTTGATAGATTGTCAAGTGAGTAGAAGGCAAAGGCAGGAGTGCTCTTGATCAGCCTAAAGAGACACAAAATCCTTTATGTGCTAAGATTTGGCTTTCAGGCTATGAACAATGAAGCAGAGTATGAAGCATTGCTAGTAGGGCTCCATCTGGCAAGTGAGATATGAGCTAAGAATATAAGGATATTTAACGATTCCCAACTCATTTTTGTCACATACAAGGTGAATGTCAAAAGAAAGGGTAAAAAATGGCTATCTACCTTCAAAAAGTCCAAGAGCTGCTTGGCTATTTCTGGCATTACAAAATCAATCAAATTCCACGAGCTCAGAACGCACATGTAAATGTATTAGCTCATTTGGCCACAACCAGGGATGTAGATTTCTTAAGGGCAATCTCAGTGGAGTTTCTTCCATTACCAAGCAAAGATTAGAAGGATGTTGTGATGGCAATTACAATGGCACAAGAATTATAGATGGGTCCAATCATAGATTATCTACAAGATGGCAGGTTTCCAGAAGATATTTGGAAGCATGTCATTTGTGAGCTCGAGCAGCCATATACTGTATCAACAATGATGTGTTATATAAAAAGGGATTCTAAACTCTATTTTTAAGGTGTATAGATAGCCACGATTGTGAACCGTCTTAAAGGAAATTCACACTGACCATTGCAAAATCCATGATGGGGGCTATCTCTAGCTTAAAAAGCACTTTGACAAGGATACTATTGGCCAATAATGAAGCAAGATGCCATTAACCTTATAAGAAAATGTGATAAGTGCCCAAGGTTCCCTAAAGTTCCGCGAGCTTCGCTAGCCTACTTAAAATAGGTGGTCAGTCTATGGCCCTTCGTGATCTAGGGCATGGACCTGATTGGACCATTCTTGATAAGTCACGAGAAGTGCAAGCATGTAATAGTTGTTGTTGATTATGTCATTAAGTAGGCAGAAGTAAAAGAACTAGCATAAATCTTTTCTATAACGATTGAGAAGTTTGTATAGGTTAGCATTATTTACAGGTTTGGAGTCCTTCAGTAGATCATGATTGACAATGGGACCCAGTTTAATAGCAAGCAGTTCATCAAGTTCTATAGCGATCTCAAAATTGTGAAAAGTTTTTCAGCTGTAGACCATCCTTAGGCCAATAGACAAGTTGCGGCGATTAACAAGATCATCAAATAGATCTTAAAGACAAGGTTGGAAGCCAAAAAGGGAGCATGGGTAGATGAGCTGCAAAAGGTGCTTTGGGCTTACAAAACCATAGCTTGCAACACCACAGGTGAAACTCCCTTTCAATGGTATATGGATTTGAGGCCATGATCCCAACAGAGTTTGAAATGACTTCACAACGACGAGCTACATTCAGTCTAGAAGATAATGATTAACTACTCACTAGAAACCTTGACCTCACAGAGGAGACGAGAGAAATAACTTGCCTCAGGGTCATAACCTATTAACAAGTATTACAATCAGAAGGTTCGAGTTTGAAACTACAATATTGGGGATCTCATGCTACGCCTTGCTCTTCCTGGAGCTCACAAGGCCAGTGACGAGACATTAGGTTTGAACTGGGAGGGCCCATACATAATCAAAGAAAAACTAGGAAATAGAGCTTATCACCTGATGAATATGAACGGGGTCGAAGTTCCTCGAGCTTGGAATGCTGAGCATCTGCGCTCGTATTTCCAATAGATTTTCTAATCTTGTAATATTATTCAGAAATTAATGAAAGCACTTGAGTTTTTTCCTCAAACTTTTACATTTGTGGTTATTAATTTTTGAATAAAATCTTAAAGTACAATACAGAAAATAAGCTATATATATGGTGTAAAAAAAGCTTGCTGAGACACGACCTACTGAGCAGCACGATTGCTGTGGTATGACCCATTGAGCAATGAGATTACTGTGGAGTGACCCACTGAGTAATGAGATTGCTGTGGAATGACCCACTAAGCAACATTATTGTTGTGGTGTGACCCATTGAGCAACAAGATTGTTGTGATGTGACCTATTGAGTAATGAGATCGCTGTGGTGCGACCCACTGAGCAACAAGATTGTTGTGGTGCGACCCACTGAGCAATAAGATTGTTGTGGTGCAAACCACTAAGCAACAAGATTGCTGTGGCACGACCACTAAGCAATAAGATTGCTATGGTGTGACCTACCTGAGCACTCAAATTGTGCTAGCTGAGGTGCAGCTTTCATGCAACCTATTAGGCACTTATCTTCACATAATTTTATTAAATTATGGCTTGCTGGCTGAGCTTATAGAGTATTCAATTATGGAAACTAAAAGGAAGCAAGCGAGAATATTATAAAAAAGTTCATTTAACACCTCCTTCAATGAGGTAAATTCATACAAAGTCCTAAAATGATTACAAAGTTTAAAAATGAAATTAAAAATTATAAAAATCACAGCCTAAGAAGTTTGGTCCTCAAGAGCTGAGCTTCTATGGGATTGACGATCGACATATGGGGTGAGCAGGTCATCCATCATTTAATCACCAGTGGCTTCCATGACCTACAAGTTGCTCTTTCTTTGAATAGCACCCTCAGTAGGAGAAACTTCAACTGTGGACTCCACAACCTTATTGGAAGAAGTGGCCTTCACAACTTTCTCAAACCCTTTAACAACCTCAGTAGCATCCCTACCAAAAAAAGGAGAAATCCATCTTTAGGTGCCACTCCCACAAAGTGTACAAGAAGGAGGTGCTAGTTTCAGACTTTACATTTTCTGCTACTTTCCTAACTAGCATAATGGTCTTTGCTTTAACCTAAGTGACCTTTTCTTTTCCCAGAGCAACTTCTTCCCTGGCCACCTCATACTTTTTCTCAGTAGCCTCAACTTATTGTATTGTCATATCCAGTTCACCCTTTATTTTTGTTAGCTTGTTAACTACTTTACTGAGGTCTGATGCGATAGCCTTGTGATTTGCTACCTAATGAGATAGGGCATCTTCAGCTTCTTTTTGAGCAACTTCGGTGCTTCTTATTCTCTCCTTCATTTCCAATGCCTCAGTGGTTATAGCAACTAGGTCACTCTCAAGTTTTTCCTTCTCCACATCCTAAGCTCGAAATGCACCCTTTAGTTTTATTACTATCAGCAAGTTTTGAAAAACTAAATGGTTAAGTCAAATTACAAAGAGGAAAAAGAACAGGGTAAAGAGACTTTACTTATGAGTAGACCATGATGAGCTGCATAGCCTAACAATCTTTCACCTAAGAAGTCCTCCAACTCCAATGCTTTGGCCCTATTACTAGGCCCTAGGATCATGTCAACATTCTCTAGGAGGTTGTTGAAGTATTCCTTCGTCTTTGGACCATAATAGTTAAATTACTTTGTAGCCTCGATCTCAGGCGCTGCCTGTTCTGAAGTGGCAACCCTCTTCCCCTTGTTAACCTTTTGTTTTTTGGTGGGGGCTCGGAGAGGGATGCGACACTGACTATCTTGACCACTTTAGTATGTGAGGTGGGAACTAGCTTTAGAAAAAGGTACTACTGGCAAGGTCAAAGGTTGATTTGTAGCGGCATGGGTTGTTACAGCATCAGAAGACGATAAGGTCAGTGTAGAAGGAATGACTGGTGGCTCTCAGAGGATAAGCTTCACCATGTTGTCATAGTTTTGAAAGTTTGTTGGGCCGACCTCCTTAATTTGATGAGCTCTGATCTCTCTAGTAAGCTCAATATTCAAGGTTGGAGCAAGTTTATGTGAGTTTAGGAGATCCTTGTAAACTTTGAGATTGTTCTTGAGGTCATCCATAATAATGAATTGATCCAGCACCTGAACCTCTTTAGCCCTAAGAGTTGGTTTCTCCTTGCTAGCCCCATCTATAAAATGAAATAGAATATTAGAATCAAAGAGAAATAAATATATGAATTCATTAAGCTCACACATCCTTAGTTCACTCACAAGGAGTGAGAATGAAATCAAAATTACAATGATGATGCAAAGACGGGTAGGAGACATAAAATCAGGAGGTCTTATAGTGCCCCACATTAGATTTGCCTTTGGCATACCCTTACAACAAAATTCTCTTATACTCGGTCTATTGAGCAAAAAGGTAATAAATCCCATCTTGCAGACCCATGGTCCTAATGCTATAGAGGTAGCAAAAAACCCTTATAAATGGTGATGGGAGATTATTTCTTAGGTATACAAGTGCAAGGGAAGTGAGCTAGGAGTAGGAGTTTGGGAAAAGCTAGAATGGGCAAAGTTTCAATTTATTTAACAAATCAATGATAAAGGAATGGACAAGGAACCTAAGCCTAGCACTAAGATGCTAGGTACTGATGGCAATGAACCTTAGAGGAGGATAAGCTATGTGGTCATCAAATGAAGGCACCATGACAAGACAGCCATTTGGAAATTGGAATGCCTAAACTATGCCCTTGAGCTCATCAAAGCTGATGGTTGAAACATGGTGATTAAACACCATGTGATCTAAAGACTACTGACTGATAGTAACCTTCTGGCCCTCAACGGGGTCTGGATGAACATTAAACTCCTGTGACCTTGCCACTCCTTGAGGTCGCTTCATCTATGGAACACATAAGCTCTATACTATAAGCTAGAGAATCAAGCTCATAATCATCACTCCCTACTTGGTGACTTCGATGTTTATGAGCTACCATCTATAGAAGAAGAAGGAATGGTTAGGTCAGTACAAGCATACCATACCTAAAAGCTAAGACTAATAGTTTCCTATGTGGCAAGCCATGCATACCTCAAGTCACCACATCTAAGACCCAGACTATTCAATATATGAAGGGCTCGACCAACAAAGCCTATCAAGTCACCAAACCTTGGGAAACATAAGCCTAAATCTAGCAATCTATAGCCCTAAAACCAACAAGTAGAATCTCTAGCAGTAAACAGGCACACACCACTGAACCCAGTGATAAAATACCAGAAACCCATAGTACAAGGCACTCATAAAAAGTAGGAGCTTAGAGTTTGAGAAGGCTTATCGTAGAAATGAAGCGAGATAGATTCTAAACAAAATGATCGGTTTATAGTAACCTAAATCTAGTGACTACAATGGAAAACTTGATGAAGCAGGAATGGTGATAACTACTCAAAACTTGAGGAACAAGCAAAAGGCAGAGCGTTAGTTTTCAAAAGTAAGAGGGAAAAAGGGCTTTCTTATCTTATATAGCTTGGATGGCCTCACCATTTAGTTTAGAGATTAATTAACTACCCTTGATCCGATGGTCCAATAAGTAACTAGGCTTAGGCAATGCCATACTGATGGCTATAGAAACATGCACACATTAAATGTGGAAATGATGGTACGAGCAGGCTTAATGATAGAAAAAAAGTTTAATTAACAGCAAGATTGATCGGAATCACCAACTTTTACTAATGAACTCAACTCCCAATCCGCAGATTGCATTAAGAGCTAAGGGCTAATGTTATGGCCATTTTAGGAATCACACAAATAGGCTGGTGAAAGATCAATGGACAAGCCTAGCAAGTGAAGGTCCAACTTAACCAAGATTGGGTCGTGGATGCAAGGCATCAGGTCACCAAGATGTGAACCCAGGTCACTGGCCAGTGAGGGTCAAAGCAACCACCTTGGGTCATTAAGGACGAGGTCAAGATCACAGCTCAAAGTATGTCCTACCAGTCATCCATTCAAAGAAGATCATTTAGTTGCTTATTTAATACGAATCCATTATTAACCATTGTAACTAATTTATGATCCATTTTTGTTATGAAATACATTGTAACACCCCAGCTACTATAAAAAGGGGGTAGAAATCATTATAAAGGATATACAGACATACAAATAGAATACTAATACTCAGTAAAAGATTGAAAAATAAGATAACCGTGGATGTAGGCCTTGCATCTGACTGAACTACATTAAAAAGCTCTTGGTGTCCATTGTTCTTCCTCCCTTTCAATTCCTTCCTTGCACATTTACATTCACAACTTGTAGTTTGGGGTGCCAGACTTGGGTTGACTAATTTCAGACATCAACAGAAGAATTGTTGTATCTAGGTTTAGCAATAGCCCAAAAAAATCTTCTTGTAAACTAGTTGTGTAGGAGCTTTGTTTAAATTATGTTGTAGTAATAAAAGCGGTGATCTGGTTGAGGATTATATAGTAGACATACACTTCAATTGCAGTTTCAATTAAAGTAGAACCACTTTAAAAATCTGTGTCTTAATTTTATCTTTACTGCACATTTACGTTATTGCATAATTAATTCAAATCACATTCATGTTTACTACATTCCTTAATTGATTTAATTTGTTAATTCAATCTTTGTCATATCTGAATTAGTATCCTAAGTATAATCCTGATTATTCCATTTAGATTCTTGATTATTAAATAAGCTTCCAAAGGCAAAGGCAAAGGCAAAGGCAATTTCTTAAAGACTTCCGCTTTGTAAATCAAGATTGAATCCAAATCATTTTTAAAAAAGTGTATATAATTTTGTGTTTGTAAAAGAGAGCAAGATCCGTGTATATATAGTTTTTGGGACCAACATATCCAAACCCATCCATAATATTTAACAAGTCAAATAGATGAATGAGATGTTAATCCCCTAATAAAAGAATTATTAAAGATCCATCCATGGATATCCATTATCCATCCAACTTAATTTTTTATTTAATTAAAATAAATATTTTTAAATAAAAAGTATTATATTAAATTAAATAAAAATAAAAGTAAAATTAGAAATCTCAAATGCTGACATAGTCACGCATGTTGATAAACTTGATAATTGTAACCCACATTTGGATAAATTTGGGTTAGGTTATTATTGACCCTATTAAACAAAGGTCATATTGAATCAACCCATAGATAACCATTTATCTATTTATATTTATATTTAGCATTTTAATTGGATAAAAAAGATGATATATTTAGCATCTTTTGTAGGATAAAAAAGATAGCATGTTTAGTATTTTGATCTTTGTAAAGAGACTTACAGTTGAAAATTTTTGAAGAGTCAATTAATATTGGCTTATGTAATATATTTAGCTTTAGTTTTTTCTATTTAAATGTTAGTGATTGAATTTATTGAAGTAAATTTCAAGCTTTTTAAAGAGATGCCAATTTTGGATAAGGTGTACTTTTTTATTCTAAATGTTTTAAATTTTAAAGAAATGCCAATTTTGAATCACATTTATTTGGCTTTCATTTTTATACATGTTGTATGTATAATATGTAAAAAAACTTTGAGGAAAAAAGGAAAAGTATGATAATAAGAAATATTTTATTCTTAGTTTATTAGTCCTTTTAATTTTGTTGTGCAAATAAAATATTTTTAAAATATAATTTATAATTTTAATAGTAGAAAATTGTTTTTTGATGTTAACAACAATATATAATTATAATGGTAAGAAAAATAATGATAGTAAAAATGATAGAATATAATAGTATAGAAATAATGATTGATAAATAGATAAATAGATGGATTAGGTTTAACCCTTTATTTTTGGGTCATATAAAATTTTAATTGAGTCATAAATGAATAAATAAGCCATTGTCAATCTATCCATTAGTGGCCTGATCTAAATCTATCCATTTGCCACTTTAGCCCTAGCTTACAATCTGCCATATAAGAATGGTTACACTACTAACAAATAAGCAAATGACCATTCTGCCCCTATTACTATAAATAGTCAGGTACGAATACAATTTTCAAATTCTGAACACTTACTCTACTTAGCATAATGATCTATAACTTGAGCTAGGAGGGTCCTTAGTGGTCTCCACTTAAGCCCTTGTATAGATGTTTCTGGCCATTACTTAATTATTAAAGAGAAAGTGTCTATCAATACCTAATTTCAATAAGTATCACCTTGAAGTTAGTTCCCAGCAACAGAAAACCTACCTTATTAATGATAAAATCCTTGTGATTTGAACCATTGATATTACACAAATGTTTTAATCATAGTCGTACATTTAAATATGTTCTGAGTTATAAAAGGCTTATCCATTTTCAGTTAACCTTACTCTTGAATCTTCGCTGCCACTCTTTGTTCTTTCTCACTTTTTGTAAAGCATCTTATCATCCAACTCTTAAATCTTATGACCCAACTCTTCAAGAAACTCGCATAAAACTTTCTTGACCTTTGATTCTTCATTTAACATCACATTTTTGTAAGTATGAATATCCCTTCTTTTATTTACTCCATTTCACACATTTTCCAATTATGCTTTGTGCTTAATTTTTGCTTTATGCCTTTAATAGCTTTTATCTAGAATCTAAGTTTGGTGGTTTGTTGCAAGGCCAACTAGTAATTAATTGATATCTTAGAATTCTGGCATTCTTGTTTACCCACCACATGTTTGCTAAAATGTCTTTATAGGTAGAACAATCACTATTCTCTTTGAATTTAATTTCTTATATCTTAATTCATGTTGAATATAGGCTTTACCAAAGTTAGCTTAGGTTAAGCTAACTTGTTTTCTTTAAGGTATGTTCTTGCTCTACTCCTTACTTTTTACATTTTCAATTTGATCTTCATGTTTAAGGAGCATCATTTAGGCATCAATCCCTCAATTGATCGTATCTTAGATTCAACGTTAAGGAACATTTTTGATTCAAAAGCCTCCACTACATCTTTGCCCCTTTGATCATCCATAGGTGTCATAACTTTCCATTAAACACTCTACCAATTTTTAAATCACACCTGTAATGAGTATTGCCCTACTCGACTGGCAGGTCCTTTTAACTAAGGAATTAACCCCAATCCCAATCAAAATATTACTTAACCCAAGGTTTAGTTACAACCAAACTCTCTATCTTGGGTTGATACTAAAGTTTTTAAGTATTGAGGTTATTCCTTTTTGGATAGAGTCTAAAAAGCTTGATGAGCTCCATAATGCCAATTGTCATAAAGATGAACATCTAAACTTAGTCTTTAAGGTTTCTAAGAAAAGAGGCACGATTTATAGTCACAATATTAATAAGTTTTTTTTCTCCTATTTCATGGATTTGTTAAAGAGCATATCGATGCTTTGTCTGCATTCACATATTTTCATCAGGCCATTTTGAGAAATATGAATGTATGTCTGACCTAACTCATGTTTTAAGCTTAGGTCTTCCTAGAGTGGTTTGGATTTCTTTGTAGATAGATTGACTAATGAGAACATGGAGGACTAACCCATGGATCATCAAGAAGCCTTAAAAGTTCTAAGTGGACCTATGATAAGGGCAAGGGCGAAGGAGATGGAAGAAGCAATCCAAGGACTTTGTCATGTATTTTGCAATGTGCAACAAAGGCTTGGGCTTAGAGGTTTAATGATCATTTGCTTGGAGGCTTTTCCATCCATTTAAGGGCTAAATAGGAAGCCATTTGGAAGGCCTTACAGTGGGCTATGCTTGAATAACAACATGCAATTACCTTGGTTCATTTTTGTACATATTTTTAAGTTATTATTTTGTATTGTGTTATAGGCTACTTTGGCCTTGTTATGGCTTTATTTTGGGGCTATTAGACCTTTTTATTTTCCTCTTTTTTCTAGTTGAATTAAAACTTAGGTTTGTCTTGCTTGTGGGCTACATTTAAGCTAATAATTTCGGCTATGGTGGGTGTGATGTTTTGGCCAGCGTGTGTGGCTGATGAGCTGGCCATGTTTTGGACCAATTTAGTTTATTTGTTTAGTTAATTAAATGGATGTTTAGTTAGACTTATTTAGGACTTGCAACCCAACCCATAATTGAGCTTAATTGCTATACGGGGAGGCATGTTTTCCTTATCATTTAGATTAGATGAATTGAGAAATTGAAGAGTGTTTCTTCTTGAGAGCTTTCTTTCCTAAGGTTCTTATAGAACTTGAAGACTTATCAAAGAGATTACTCTTTGTGGCCTCTAATTTCATCACTTATCACTCTCCTTCTTCCTATCTAGAGTGTGGCATGAATATCATTCTTTTTCCTTTCAATTTTGGTATTGAATTTGCTAAATTGGGGATAGATTATAGACATTTCCATAGAAGATCACATCAATTTGATATTAAAGCTTTAGCTCTTCCAATTCAGGTGATATCTCTTCAATTTTCCCTTATTTTTGCTTTAATTTTCCTTCCAATTTTGTGCTACATGTCTTTGAATTTTTTCATACATTTTTTACCTTAATTACTTGATCAATTTGTGTCCAAATGAGTTGTAAGTGTTGCTGAATTTTTTATTGAATCTATTCAATTTTTACTTACTGTGTTGGTTCAATTTTTCTTCAATTTTGGCATCAATTTTGTGTAGAAAAATTTTATGATCTAGTTGCACACTAAGTGTTTGATGTTAGTTTTGTTTAAGTAAAATTTTCTGCTTATTTCTAGTTCATTTCAATTTTAGTTCCTTGGTTGTTCTATTGAAGGTTCTACTAAAATTTTTGCAGAATTGTCTTTGTTTTCCTTATTGCATTCTAAGTGTTTGTGATTTGTTTAAGTGTCTTGTGCTTTGTATTTGTGTGTTAGTTAGTGTAGGACTGAATTACACTTCATTTGGTGTGATTTAGAACCATTTTTCTCACAATTGCATCAATTAATGTTGCTATCCCCTATTTTACTCTACTTGGTCTAAACTTTAAGCTTGATTTCTCTGGAATTTTTGCTACTATCTTAGCTTATCTTTGATTGTGTTTTGCACCTTAGACATATTCATTTTAAGTAAACATAATTGGAAATTGATTTGTGCCAATTGTGATTGAATTTAATTATCTTTGGGCTACTCGAAGTTGTGCAAAGTGCTAAAAAAAAAATCTAGACAACAAAGAGAATTGTGGAGAAAAAACAAAAGGAAGGTGAAGAAACTATTAGCTTAGGTTACCCTAGCTATACATTTTCCTTAGTTTTGATGCTGAAAAATAATTTTAGCATTATATCATAAACTAACTATATGTTTAAAAGTTTATTTATTTTGTAGGATTCAAAGTTGATTAAAGATTGTTCAAAAGATCGACATTAGTACTAAGTACTTTATTTGATTTTTGTAGGATCTTTTGTAATTAAATTCTTATTGAAGTAGCTCAATCATATTTTCTAAATCAACTTAAATTGAGGTAGAATAAATCAGTTTAAAATGAGTTTTTAAATTAAAAGTTTTCAAACAAATATTTACATGTTCTTTCTTAAAGTTAAACTTTTATAAAAATTATTTTACACTCTGTGAATCGATTCATGAGTGAAAACTTATGAAATGAATTTGAATCGATTTACCAATCAATTCATGAAGAAAATTTTTTTATCGAAGGTTTGGAATTTTCTTTGAATTGATTCATCAATCGATTCAATGATAAATTTTCACATGATTTGAATCGATTCATAAATCAATTAGTCAATTGAATCAATTCAAGAACTAAAAATCAGTTGTTTTGAAATGTTGGTTATCTCAACTATAAAAAACCCATAAACCTTATTTATTTCACAATAGATTTGATATCATTTTGAGTGAAATAGAGAGAAAATTAAGAGCTTTTATCTGATATACCTCTACCTCATTGGATTTTAAGATTGAATCAATTCTTGAGCTATTGCAAGAAGAATTCAGCCTAGATAATTAAGATATGCATCTTAATTTACTGTATCATATTTTTTTACTCTAATCTTGGTTTATCTTTTTAGATTTCTAGGTTTTAGAAATCTGGATACAAAGGAAAAGGTTGATTTTTCCTTTGCATCCTTCTAAAATTATGAGGTTGATTACAATTTGTAGTAGGTATATTGAATTCTTATTATATCTTCATAGCTGTGAGATTGATTATAGTTAGATGGAGATTTAGAATTTTTGTATCTTAGGTATTACAAGAGCTTACAGAAATTCTTGTTGTAAAACTGGTCTATAGGAGCCTTGTTGAAATTCTTATGCTCATTGATAAAAGTGATTGTATAATTGAGTATTAATCCAGTGGAGTAGACTTGAGTTGTGATTTCAATTCAAGTTGAACCACTTTAAAAATTGTGTCTTGATTCTTTTATTACTATTTTACACTACTACATATTTTTCTAAGTTTTGCACAGTCTCTATATTCTGGTTTTTCTACCAATTCAATCCATAAACAATATAGTTGTTAAATCTAATACTCTAATATTATTCTTGTAAACAAGAAAGTCTTCTACTGTGCATATTATATCAAATTGCAAATTATTTGTATATTGCATTTAGTTGTAAATTGTTTGCATGTTAAATTGAATTATAATTTTAATATAAAACAAAAAGTATAAAATTCACCTGAAGGAATAATGGCAAGTTCAAAAATTATCTTATCTCTTTTTAGGACCAACAGCTGGTATCAAAGCTTTGGCTCTTGATACTTTTTTAGATTAGAGAAAACTATGGATTCTAGCTTTATTTTCTTACCAGAATGCCGTCCTATGCATAAATCTCTAGGATTTGATGGTACACATCCTAGAAATAGAAAATTAGGGATTTCATAGAGGCAACGGATATAGACATGTGGGATTTAGTTGAAGAAGGTTATGAACTACCTAAGACATTAATAAACAGCTTAGGCAAAAATCACTATGGACTAAAGAAGAGAAAAAAAGGCATTTACTTACATCTAAAGTAAAATGGATAATTTCAAATTTTTTATCACCTAATGAGCATGAAAGAATCTCAAATTGTATTACTGCTAAGGAGATAAGGAATACACTAGAAATTGCACACATAGGCACTACACAAGTTAAGGCATCTAAGGTGCATGTTCTTGTATCTCAATATGAAATGGTTAAGATGAAAGAAGGTGAGTCAATAAAAGATTTGATTCAAAGATTTATTGCAATCACTAACCATCTGATGTTGCTTGGTAGAAATTTTGAAAATGCTGACCTGATTCATAAGATTTTAAGATCACTAACTGAAGAGTGGGAGCCCAAAGTGATAGCCATTAAGGAATCACTAAAGATAAGAATCCCAATAATTCAAGAACTTTTTGGAAATTTGGAAGAACATAAATTGGAACTCAAAAGATACAAGAAAAATAGAGATGATAAAAAGAAAAAGGCACTGGCCTTGAAAGCTACAAATACACTTGATTCAGATCAGGATCAATTTGAAAATGATGAAGCTATTGATAAAAAAGAAGAAATGGCATTAATTAGTAAAAAGTTGCAGAGGATTTTGAAAGAAAAAAGGAACAAAGAGAAGAAGAAAGCTACTATTCCACCACCAAAAAGAAAGCAAAATAAAGGTGAACAAGGAAGTACATCAAATACAACTCCAACCTATTTTGAATGCAAAAAGCCTAGTCATAAAAAGCTAGACTATCTAGTTTATTTGAAGAAACAACTTGAGAATGAAAGAAAGAAGAGAAAACAAGCACCAAGGAAAGAAAATTTGGCTTTTTGGAAAGGTAGAGGTGCTGAATCAATAGAAGATGAGGTAACAAATGAAGAAGCACATCTTTGTCTCATCGTCAAATTTGATGAAGATGTTGAGGTATTTCTATATCCCTCTTTTTCTTGTGGTGATTATATTAGTGATTCAAATAATGAAATTGAAAATAATTTTAATGATGCTGGTGATTTGTATGTTGAAATGTATGATTATTGGTTAAAACTAGGGAAGACTTAAAGCAAGTCAAAATTGAAAAAGAAAACTTGCTGAAGGAGTTAAAGCAATCAGAAAAAGATATCAATGATCTAAATGCTTTAGTTGAAAATTTGAATGAAAGAAAGGCATGTGATCAGTGTGAGTCATATAAATCTAAAATAGCTTCATTGACAAAATCACTACAAGGTTTCACTAATAGTAATAAAAGATTTAATAAAAGGCTAGAGAATCAAAAACAATTTCAAAGTAAACTTGGTTTAGGGTATAAGCAATCTAAATCTAAAAGAAATTTTGTATATATCACATGTTTTTACTATAACCATAGAGGACATCACTTAAAACATTGTCCATACAAAAAGGTTACATATATTTTGAAACTAAAAGAAAAGTTAGTATGGTTACCTAAAAGTTATCTTGCTAATTCTACTAACAAAATTGGATCCAAGACCAATTGGATACCAGCAATGAAAGTATAAATTTTATTTTGCAAGTCTGTGAGAGAGAAATGGAAGCAACTCATTATTTGTGAATGCACTTACATAAGTCCAAGAATATTATATTTTCCCAAAGTTATTATTAAATTTTATTTTATTTTAATTTAATGTTTTAAATGTTTAATTGATTTGGACATTGCAATTACTAACTTAGGCATCGGAGATACCCTTGAGTTTGTTTTGTAGGTACATAAAGAGAAAATTGAGTTTTTAAGGGATTTGAGGAGTTCATCGGTTGTTTAAGTGATTAGGAAAACACTTAGAAAACAAAAATTTAGGAAAACTAAATTCACAACTTCTTGAATTGATTCCATAATTGATTCAAATTTATCTAGATTTTCTTTGAGTTTTTGAATCGATTCACTTCTCAAAAAACATACATTAAGAATTGATTCCTTAATCAATTTAGCAAAGTTTCGAGAAGACTCAAAAATTTCAATTTTTTTTTAAAAAAACCTAGATGAATCAATTCCAAATTTGATTCATATGAAATCCTATAAAGTAATAAATTGATTTCCTAATCGATTTGTACATAAATACTACATCTGAATCGATTCATACTTAAATATTTTGCACTCTGAATTGATTTATAAATCGATTCAAAGTGCTATACTATATATAATGAATCAATTTTCAAATCTATTTGTATGACACCCTTTTAGTTGAAAACCCAAGCTCTCTTAACCTCTCTTAACCCAATCTCAATCTAAGCTCAATCTTTTCACAAATTTTCTTCACACAACACCTAGAAACACTTGTTCTATTAGTTTTGACCGATTGGTTTCAAAAAATCTCCTAGAAATCAAAAACCATCGAATTTTACTCAGAAACCTAACTTCTCATTCTTTAGAAATTTTCCAGAAATCTTCCAAAAATACAACGATGGCCAAACGAATCAAGATCCCACCCAAAAGAGAAAAATCTCAAGTACAATAGTTAACCCCAAAGAATGAAGAATCATTTTTTAGATCATCAAATGAGTATGTCGTTTACTTACAACTTGCGAATAGGGAAATAGAGCCATTAAGATGTTTTAGTGAGCAGTTATTACAAACCACCCATTTACCTAGTTTATTAGCTAAGTATAAGTTAGACAAATTCTTGACCTTTAAGGGAAATGCATATCCTAGATTAGTAAAAATGTTTTATGCTAATTTAGCTGATGCTGATGGAAAACTATCTTGTTACATGATGCACAAACATGTTGTAGTTAATTCTAAATTTTTTGTAAATGAATTTGGAATGGATGACAATTAGCCAAAGTTTATTGTAGGACATTTCACAAAATATAATAGGGAACTAGCCATTAGGATGCTTTTTCCTTATTCCACTCAAAGGATGAAATTGGAAAATTGCTAATTCCTAGCTTGTCTCTTAAAGACAGAATCCTATATTATGCTTTGTGTAAAATAATTTTGCCAAGGATAACAAACTTTACCCAAATAATGAAGGATGAATTATTTTTAATGTGGGTTATTAAAAATCAAATTAATTTTGATATGTCTTACTTTATATTGAAACATATGGCTAAATATTCTAAAAGAATAGACATTGGCTACCTTCCTTATGGCATGATCCTTACACCCATCTTTGAAATCCAAAATAAAAATTTCTGATGAAATTTAGGTTTTACGCATAAATTCAACTACCATGATTAGTGTTTCACATTTTCATAAAATGGGATTCCATGAAAATGATTAGGGAAAGTGGACTAAGAAAAGATCACTAAACTCTCAAAATATTAGAGGATCGATAACCTCCATAGTAGGATTATCCATTGATGCAGAAACAAGATTAATTGAGGTGATTGAAAGGAAGCATAAGCATTTGATTGAGCAAATGAACAAAATAGTAGACAATCAAGAAAACTAGTTTAAGTTAATAGAAGATAGGATGTCTTGCACAAAAAATGAAAATAGAAAGATTTTTGCTGAAATTAATGAGAGACTCAAATCACTTGAAACTCAGGCATATGAGATTATACAGTGGATGCAGCAACAGGATGAAGAAGTTGAACTTCAAAGAATGGAAGATCAAGATTCACCTGTTGAGTAGTTTTTTGTCTTGATATTTGCTGTCTATTGTTTTATTGTCATCCCCTAGTCCCTTATCCCTTTTCACTATCTTGTCCTAATGTTGATGAATACTGTATTTGAATATTCTGATATATTTGATATGATATTCTGGATGATATATTTTGACATGATATTTAGTATTTTGATTTATTAGTTATTGTGACAAATTGAACATATGGAATGTTGAGTTTAAATTGTTGTCTAAATATTGAATTCTGATATATGTATAAATAGAGATATTCTATTCTAATCTAAATTCTTTTCACTCTAATCTTTTTGGTACAATTTTTTTCAAATATGCATTATTGCCTTTTTGATGTGGCAAAAGGGGGAGAAGGTAAAGGATTTTAGATAAGACAAATGGGAGAAGTAAAGGATTTTCAATGAGGAATATTAATATAAATAAACAGAGGAGATATAAATAAAAAAAGATATATGAAAACAAGTCATTTTGAAAGAGGGAGAATAAAATAAACTTTTGAAATGAAATTTAATTTGTTTTATCAAATTTTATTAAACTTTGATCTTCATTTTTAAACATTGATTTTGATTTTTTTTTTATGCTTATCATGCTTATCTAAAATTGTTTGTCATCATCCAAAAAGGAGAAATTGTTAGCCTAGGTTATCCCAGCTATACATTTTCCTTGGTTTTAATACTGAAAAATAATTTTAGTATTGTATCATAAACTAACTATATGTTTAAAAGTTTATTTGTTTTGTAGGATTCAAAGTTAATCAAAGATTGCTCAAAAGATCTACATTAGTATCAAGTACTTTATTTGATTTTTATTCAACTTAAATTAAGGTAGAATAAATCAGTTTAAAATGAGTTTTAAATTAAAAGTTTTCAAATAAATTTTTACATGTTCTTTCACAAAGTTGAACTTTTATAAAAACCATTTTACACTCTATGAATTGATTCATAAGTGAAAACTTGTGAAATGACCTTGAATCGATTTACTAATCAATTCTAAAGAAAAATTTTTTACCGAAGGTTTGGAATTTTCTTTGAATCGATTTATCGGTGATAAATTTTCACATGATCTAAATCAATTCAGAAATTAATTAGTTAGTTACAAGTTTGTTATAACCGTCATGAATTGATTCAAGAATTAAAAATCAATTATTTTGAAATTTCAATTATCTGAACCATAAAAATCATAAATCTTATCTATTTCATAATAGATTTCATGTCATTCTGAGTGAAATAGAGAGAAAACTAAGAGTTTTATATGGTATACCTCTACCTCACTGGATTTCAAGATTCAATCAATTCTTGAGTTATTGCAAGAAGAATTCAGCCTAGATAATTGAGATATACATCTCAATTTACTGTATCATATTTCTTTACTTTGATCTTAGTTTATCTTTTTAGATTTCTAGGCTTTAGAAATCTGGATATAAAGGAAAAGGTTGATTTTCCCTTTGTATCCTTCTAAAATTGTAAGGTTGATTACAATTTATAGTAGGTGCATTGAATTTTTGTTATATCTTCATAGCTATGAGGTTGATCATAGTTAGTTAGAGATTTAGAATTTTTGTATCTTAGGTATTACAAGAGCCTATAGAAATTCTTGTTGTAAAACTGGTCTATAGGAGCCCTATTTAAATTCTTATGCTTATTGATAAAAGTGATCATATGACTGAGTATTGATCGAGTGGAGTAGACTTGAATTGTGATTTCAATTCAAGTTATACCACTTTAAAAACTTTGTGTCTTGATTCTTTTATTACTATTTTACACTACTGCATTTTTTTTGAGTTTTGCATAGTCTCTGTATTTTGATTTTTTTGCTAATTCAATCCATAAACAATATATTGTTAAATCTTATACTCTGATATTATTCTTGTAAACAAGAAAGTCTTTTGTTGTGCATATTATATTAAACTACAAATTATTTATATACTGGATTTAGTTGTAAACTATTTGCATGTTAAATTGAATTATAATTTTAATATAAAACAAAGAGTATCAAATTCTCCTAAAGGAATAAGGGCAAGATTCAAATTTATCTTATCTCTTTTTGGGACCAACAGAAACAATAGTGGAAAGGCAAAATCAAAGAAAAGAAAAGTGTGAAAAGAAAAAGCAACAAAAGAAACATAGAAAAACCAAGAAAGAATCGAAGAAAAGAGAAAAAGAAAAATCACAAAAAGATGAACAAGTGTTGTTAACACAAAAAAAATTCTGTAACTTTTAGAACTTAATTCTAGTCAATCTAATGAGTTGTTTTGAGTTAATTACCTTTGTAATTAACTTGAATATGTTTTTGTTAGATTGCTTAATCAAAATACTAGCTTAGAATTCAAAGTGTGGTGCAATTACTTGATATTTTCCCCTGTTTTCCATTAGAATAACCTCAAATTTTTCTGCCATACCCTGAAATTTTGGTGTTGGCCAAAACTTTCACTCCTTGGCTATCTAATTCCTTTTGTGTTTCTTGCTCATTCAGTGCTTCTTTATTCTTGCTGGTTCATGCCACATTTTAGTGTTTTGAATATTGTGTGATTTTGATTGCTACATGGTGTAAACTCTAGGATTTTGTCACTTAGTTCTCAAAGGACTTAAAGAAGTAGACTAGATAATAAAAGGCAAGTGTGCATGAGCACAATAGAGGGTAAAATCCTAATTATGTGAATAAAATATGAGTAAAGTGAATTAAACACTTATGAGGGTGTGATTTGTTGAGGTCCATAATATGCTAACATCTATTTTACAAAATTTATTTCTTGCTTAAGGATGGAAGATGGAGGATTTTAACTCAATGAAGTCATGTTTACTCTTAGAGCCATGCAACAACAATTTGAAAGAGTAAATGAGAAACTTGATGGACTTGGTGAAAGAGTCACTAATGTGGAGCAAAGTAGACATTCCCATAAGAGAAGAACTAGAAGAACTCATGACCAACATGGAAGCAATGAAGGGGATTGGAGAGTCAAAGAAGAAGAAGAGGAATTGTCCACTTCTCCCTATGAAACCAAGTAGAGTGAAAGAAGAAGGGATAGAGGCCTTTGGGTAGAAGATATAAGAGACCTAGAAAAGAAAGGGTTGATTCAAAACTTCTTAATATCAAGATGACAATTTTATCTTTCTAAGGCAAGAGTGCTCTAAAAGCGTTCCTTGAATGGGAGAAGAAGGTTGAGCTAATGTTTGATTGTCACAAGTATTTGAAAGAAAAGAAAGTAAAATTGGCTATTGTGGAATTCATTGATTATGCTATCATTTGGTGAGATTAACTTGTGCAAAGTAGAAAAAGGAACTTGGAAAGACCTGTGGCAACTTGGGATGAATTGAAAACAATCATGAGAAAGAGACATATCCTTTCACACTATTATAGAGAGTTGTATCAAAAGCTTCAAGGCTTTACTCAAGGATCCAAAACTATTGAAGACTATTACAAAGAGATAAAGGTGGCAATGATAAGAGCAAATGTGGTGGAAGATATGGAAGCCACTATGGCACAGTTTCTTTATGGATTAAATGGTGACATTGCCAACATAGTTAAGCTATAACACTATGTGGAACTTGAAGACATGGTACACATGGCAATGAAGGTGGAGAGGGAACTCAAGAGAAAGACCTTTTCCAAGGTCGCACTTTAATAAAGTTCATCTTGGAAAACTAATTGGGATAAAAAGTATGATTCAAGAGACTTCCAAGCTACCAAGAAGACTTTGGTCGAGACTTCTTCAAAGCTAAATGATTAAGATGCTAAAGGCAAAAGCAAAATGGAGGTGCCACAAAAGCAAAGAAACATCAAATGCTTTAAATGTTTGAGGCACGATCATCATGCTTATGAATGCCCTAACAAAAGGGTCATGACATTGAAAGCCAATGGGGAGTTGGAGTTAGCTAGTGAGCAAGAAAAGGAGGAAGAAAGCTCTAATTTAAGTAGTGAAGAGAGCAATGAGGTGTGTGATATGGCAGTTGAAAGAGAAACACTAGTGGTAAGGAGGACTTTAAGTACCTAAACTAAGGAGAGTAATGAAGAGCATAGAGAGAACATCTTCCACACTAGATGCCATGTTATGGGAAGGGTTTGCAATGTGATTATTGATAGGGGAAGTTGTGCAAATGTTGCCAGCACAATCATGGTTGAAAAGTTAGCCTTGCCTACCTTAGATCATCCTACTCCTTACAAGCTTCAATAGTTGAATGAAAGTAAGGAGATAAAGGTCTCAAAACAAGTGCTAGTTTCATTTTCTATAGGGAGGTATAAAGATGAAATTTTATGTGATATTATTCCTATGCAAGCTGCCCATATATTGCTTAGCAGACCATGTTAATTTGATAAACATGTGGTACATGATGGCTACCTAAATTGATATAACTTCAAGAAGGATAACAAACCATTAATCTTGTACCCCTCACTCTCAAGCAAACATAGAAGATCAAATGAAAAGAGAGAAGAATATGAGAGAAGAGCAAAAGATCAAGAGTAAAATAAAAGAGAGTAGGAGTGAAGAAAAAGTGACAGAGTGAGTTGAAAGAAGAGGAAAAATAAGAGAGAAAAAGATGGAGTATTTTTGCCAAGACTAGTGACATTAGGCAAGCCATGTATATGGATCGGCCTATGCTAGTCTTGATGTGTAAGGATGCTATTTTTAATGATAACCTTAGTTCTAATGCTTTACCTAGTGCCATTGAGTCTATTTTATAGGAATATCAAGAATTGTTCCTCAAGGAAGTCCCTCACGGCTTACCACTTACAAGGAGAATAGAGTATCAAATTGATTTCATTCCTGTAGCCTCCATTCCAAACCAGCTAGCATATAGAACCAACCTCGAAGAGGCCAAAGAAATCCAAAGACAAATGGAGGAGCTCATGGCAAAGAGTTACATAAGAGAGAGCATGAGTCCTTGTGTGGTTCTGGTCTTACTTGTGCCTAAGAAGGATGGATCATGGAGAATGTGTGTTGATTGTTGTCTAATCAACAAAATCACTATAAACTATAGACATCTTATCCCTAGGCTTGATGACATCTTAGATGAATTACATGGTTTTTGTGTGTTCTCAAAATTGATTTAAAGCATGGTTATCATCAAATTAGAATGAGTTTGGATGATGAATGGAAAACCACATTTAAAACTAAGCATGGTTTGTATGAGTGGTTGGTTATGCCTTTTGGTTTGACTAATGCTCCTAATACATTCATGAGATTAATGAACCATGCCTTATGTGCTTTCAAAGGAAAATTTGCGGTTGTTTATTTTGAAGACATTCTTTTTTATAGCAAAAGTGAACATGAGCATGTTGAGCATTTGAGATGTGTTTTGCAATGTTTGAAAAATGAAAAATTATATGCCAATTTTGATGTTCTTAATTGTATATATGCCATAGGATTCTCTCACGCAACAATTGACCTAGGGAGATTTTATTCCATCCAAAATGATTAACATATTAATAGCTCTGTTGGGAACTTAAAAGCATCTCGGTCGTGCTAAGAGGGTTAGGGGAGGAGTGGATCTTAAAGTCTCTAAGGATCATTACTTTTTGTAGAGGATCTTACTATAGAGATTAATGCTCAAGTGACATAAAAAGTGAGAGAGGAAATTACTACTCAAGTGAGAGAAGAGACCCAAGCTGAGCTAAAAGAAATTTGGAAGATGTTTGCTTACATTCAGAAGATGGGCATGTAGTCACTCTTTGACTCAAGGCCTATTCTTGATGAGATAGAAATGCACCTTGCTCCCCCACATAACAACATGAGAGCCAGCTACCCAAGAGATCCCACCCATTTGCAAAGCTACCAAAGGTATATGACTATCACTAAAAGCTTAAACTTCCTTTTTTATGTAATTAGATTTTATTATAATCTATGAAAAATAACATTATAATTAACTTTTTCAATTTGTTTTTTTGTTGTTTATACAAGAAGGAGCCAAATGTTTTCTAGCTTTGGTGCCTAAGGTATGTATAATGGCATATGGAAGGGTCATTGCAATTAATTATTAGGTGATCAACCGAAGATCATAGTTGACACCCCCTAGATTAAAATGCATAACTATCGATGCCAACGGATAAACTAGGGGCACTGGGCCAAGCAATTGGGACTTACATCACATGACTGAAAAGTTTTATCACTTTGGCTATAAAGGTATCATTTTCTATCTAATAAGTAATTGTGTTTGAAAGGCCTAATTTTTTATATTTCCAATATTTATATTTCATAATTTTATGCACATCTATTAGGCATCTTACCAAAAAGGGAGTGAGCAGAAGAGAAAGAAGGTCAGGGAGGTTGAGAGTAAGCAAACCAAGGAATCAATGACTTATCCAATTGATTAGCCAACTTAAACCTAAGAGATGCTTCCTGTTAAACCAAGGAAAATGTTATCAATTATGACTAAGAAGATGATGACTGATATTTCATCCAAGTTTATATGGATGCCAAGGTGTGTAATGAATGTGATATTTTTGTGACCAAGGGCTACATCATGCAATTCTTAGTCAAGTTTTTCAAATGTGAGTTTACCCACTATAACATTTTTGACTTTTGGTAACTACCAAAAATCATTGCCTAAAGTGTGAAAACTATTACCTATAAGAATAGGCAACGATCTTTAGCTATGCTCTTATCAAGCATTACCTATTCTTTTAGGCAATGATTTTTCTGGGGTTTCTGGCAATAGCTAAAAAAACCATTGCTTATTGTTTAGTTATAGGGAATGGTTTTTGTTATTTTATTTGGCAATACTTTCTCACCATTGCTAGAATAAGCAATGGTTAACAAGTGTTGCCAATTATATCAAATGCAACATGTAAAAACTATTGCCTATTGATAGGCGACACTTATTAACCATTATCAAATGTAATAGGCAACAATTTATTTATAGATAGGCAATGATTTTTTTACCTATTGCCAATTACATTAAAGGCAACATGTAAAAATATTGCCAATTGATCATAGGCAACAGTTTTCAACTGTTGCTTATATGTTATAAGCAATAGTTAACAAGTGTTGCCAATTATATTAAAGGCAACATGTAAAAACCATTGCCAAATGATCATAAGCAACAGTTTTCAAGATATAGGTGACACTTTTACATTGTTGCTAATCATAAGCATTTATTTAAATTGTATTTGTCACATATTTTTTTAAATCTAATTTGAAGCATGTATAAAAAAGAAAAATTCAAACACTCATTTCATTAAAAAACAAGTAAGACATTTATTTCATTAAAAAAACAAAGTGTTGAATATAATTGAGTATCTATTGTTTCAATCTTAAAATACAATTTTACCTAAATAAATCTCCTCAACAAATTAATAATATTCTAACTAACAAGAAGTCTAAATCACATTTTACCTAAATAATAATTTGCTCTTGGTTGTTGATAGTCTTTAGTTTCTAGCATCATTCTTCTAATAACTTTGAAAGAATGTAGTAACATCTCTATATGGTTAGTACATGATAGCTCAAAGTAGAGGAAGGTGGTTGCTTATCAAAAATTAGGGAGAGTAATCTAGATGGCTTATGCACTAATTTTTCAACTAAGACACAACAACCATAAAGTGTTGAATTATCAGCACCCTAGAAAGTATGACAAAAACATTATGAGCATAGTTACCAAAAAAGATAAAAAATAAAGCTCATAAATTGCATTGGTAGATTCCAGATGTTACTTGTTTTTGCTAGAAATCTAATCAGATAGCTCAATATTATATAATTTATCTTATTATTAATATTTTATAGGAGAAACAAGAAAGTAGAAGGTTTGAAAATTATATGTTGAAATCCTATAACAAAGAGTCATATAAAGCTATTTCTTGAAAAAAAAAAAGGAAGGCATAAAAAAACACAAAATTGCAAGAAAGTGGAACCAATGTAACAATAGAATTATTAAGTTACCTGTAACTTGAACAAAAAGGATAGATCACTTTGTTTTGTGTGTTCTTGTGTCATAAAAATCATACTAGTTGGGATCAGTCTTTATGGTTTATAACAACCCTGAATTGTGCCTTATATTTGACACAATCAACTATATAGATAGCTAACAAACAGTCTTCTTGAGAGCAAGCATAAAATGTTTGAAGAACCCAATTTGCCAATATATGTTTGTATCTTGGGAATGCACTAGAAGCACAACAACTTCCTTGGGGAATTATTTATCTGAAAGACTAATTAATAAACAACCTTACCTAGATATGCTATATGGACTCCTACTTTGGACCTTTTGCATTCCTTCAATAGCAATCCTTAAAGTTGCCTTAGGCCACACTTTGTAGAATCATATCTACATGTTAAGTGAAAATTAAGTCTTCTAACCATAATTAGAAATCAAATTGAGAAGATGCCATGCTCAACAACCATTTAGGTAGAATGTGATA
>JANHAO010003076.1:0-26987 GCA_026873985.1 Saraca asoca | reverse complement strand
TGTTTAAAGTAAACCAAACATATTTTTAACATTCCCAGGAAACATGATTCCCAGGAAATATGATTCCCAGGAAACATGATTCCCATGAATGAAAAAAAAATCTGTGTACCAAACGCCTCCTTAGGAAAAATCCATAAAATTGTTTTTTTGCCATAAGTTCCATATAATTTGAAAATAATTAAAACTATTTAATTTGAAAAAAGTAAATAGGAACTATTTGCGCTTTCTGACCATGATTCATGAATGGGCTCTCTTTTGACCGCTTCTAGTCAGACTTACAGTGACGTGACGCAAGGGATCGCGTCGTGACTGATGGTTCGCGGTGATTATCATCTGTTTCCAACACCACGTGAGCCCTTCTCCACGTCAAACAATTCATTCCTCCCAGCCAATAAAATTCTTCTTTTGAATAAGCATCCAATCACAACATTCCTAAGACATGAAACCCACCTCTTTTGATTATTACCCACACATGACTCACGTGACCGCACAGTATTATGTTCATGGCGCCAAGTAAAAAACTGCTGTTAGAGGGCAAAAAAATTTCTTAGCATGGCGCCTGGAAACGACGCCGTTTCAGAGGTAACAATCGCCATGTCCAGAACCGTTTTTCCCTCCACCGACAATGGCGGGTCCGCCAAAATACCACATTGCATAGTGTTCGTAGGAACAAAATAAAATAAAAATATAAAAAAATGATTAATCATTGATTTTCTGGTCAGAATCAACACAAACAAAATCCAGTTGTAAAAGGCTAATCTTTTTTTTTTCTTTTTTGAAAAAAAGACAGCAATGGGAATCAAAACCCAGATGCCAGGATTCACAGCCATGGTAAATCAAAGAGGAAAACTCCAAACTTCATCTTCCATTTTCACTCCCATATAAAGAAACCCTATACTTCTTCCTCTTCTTCTTCTTCTTCTTCTTCCTCCTCCTCTTCGTAACTCTGTATTTCAACCATGGCATCCTCCATATCCACCCTCCTTCTCTTCTTCTTGTTTCTATTCTTGAATTTCTCTCTCTCTCAACAATCTTCAAACTTGGAATCAGACACAGCACTTGACTGCACAAACCGCTGGATCCACATTCGAAACCTCCCACCGAGATTCAACCTTGATCTTCTCGCCAATTGCTCCGAATACCCTCTCTTCGAGGATTTCTGCCCTTATTTAGCCAACCACGGCCTCGGCCAGAAAACCCATAATCGCTCTTACAGTTGGTACCGTACGGACCCACTAACGCTCGAACTCATCTTCCATCGCCGGATTCTCGAGTACCCTTGTCTTACAGAAGATCCTGATTCTGCCGAAGCCGTTTATCTTCCATACTATGCTAGCCTTGACGCTCTCCGGTATCTTTACGGCCCCGAAGTGAACTCCAGCGACGAGCATGGCCTCGAATTGTTCGAGTTTCTGCAGGAAGACGAGCCCGGAATCTGGAACCGCCGCATGGGTCACGACCATTTCCTGGTCATGGCTCGGCCGGCGTGGGATTTCTCGCGGCCGTTGGTGGCCGACCCTCCGATTTGGGGAACTCCGTTCCTGGAGTTGCCGGAGTTCTTCAATGTTACGGCTTTGACGTTTGAGGCACGCTCTTGGCCGTGGCAGGAGCAGGCCGTCCCTTATCCGACGTCGTTTCATCCCCCCACTCTCGCTTTATTGGAATCATGGGTTCAGCGTGTGAGGAAATCGAAACGCTCCTCTTTGGCCTTGTTTGCTGGAGGCGGAGGAGTCTCTGCAACTCCGAATATCAGAAGAAGTATTAGGATTGAATGTGATAATAGCTCTGTGAATTCAACCAATTATGGCGGATATAAGAAAGCATGTGAAATTGTTGATTGCTCTAATGGGATCTGTGAGCATGATCCGATAAGGTTTATGAAGCCAATGTTGCAATCAAGCTTTTGCTTGCAGCCTCCGGGGGACACTCCAACACGCCGATCGACTTTCGATGGGATTCTCGCCGGTTGTATACCAGTTTTTTTCGAGGAACAATCGGCAAAAATTCAGTATAAATGGCATTTGCCGGAGAATGAGTTTGATAGCTTCGCAGTGTCTATATCAAAGGAGGAGGTCGTGTTTAAAGGGTTGAGGATTCTGGATGTGTTGCGAAGAATTCCAAAATCTAGAGTTAGGAGAATGAGGGAGAAAGTTTTGGAGTTGATACCGAGAGTGATGTACAGGAAGCATAACAGTTCTCCGGGTTTGAGGACGAAGAAAGATGCTTTCGATGTCGCGATTGATGGTACATTGCAGAAAATTCGATCTAGGCTCCAGGAAGTTAATATGGCTCTGTGAGATCTGATCTGTCATACTTCTGTTCACTGTAATTAGAAACTGCTTCTCTTCCTAGTTTTTGTCCAATTTTGGCTTACTTCATTATGTTTACATAGGTTGGAAATTGGATTTTTAGAGGATTTGTATTTTGTTGGCAATAATGAATAGGTCTTGAGGTATTCTGTGATACCATTGTTTTTGAATTTGTATTTCTAGAATAAATGGGGAAACACTCATTTGAACCAATCTAAGATAATACGGCTTGCTTTTCATTTCTGAACTTTTACTGTGAAAGGACCTTTAACTTCAGGAGGAAGAAAGTTTAAAATGAAAATTGGTGATAGAGAAGGAAGAAAGAAAATTCAGACATGTGAACGGTGAATTTGTACGGCTACAGTACAAGGGAAACAAAAGGAAGAAAGTGAGATATTGATACACAAGTGTTTGAAGTAAGAAAAAAAAAAATCTTACAGAAGGAGCTGCTGGATATTGCACCAATGAAACGGAATTTGCTTATAAAATGTATTCTTCATCTAGCAGGTTCTGAATCTGTCATCTCATTGCCAGAATAATGAAGCTACTCTCACTTAACAAGGCGGAGTCCACACATGTGTATTGTTAAAGTGAGTTTCTGAGTAGGGTTGAGTGAGAGCAATATCACTCTTGCTAGAAAAGGGTAGGCATGGCAGCTGCATGGACCACTCTCAATACATTCTGCTCGTGTTTCCTGGGCAAAGCCAGAATTTTTTCAGGTTCTTATTGTTGAAATTTAATTTTTATTTATTTATGATCTGCTGTCTTGTAATGTTTATGCCACTATGACATGTCTTTGATGCCATGATCAACTTATCGGTGTTCTAAGTAAAACTGTTTACTGCTTTACTAGTTAATTATAAATGATAATGATGTATTGATGATTGTCCTGCATATTCACATATAATTGGCATTTTGTGGAATTGTAAGTAGGGTCATTTTCCAGTCCACTGTCATGTCATTCCTCTGCATGAAAAGTTGTAGATGCTCAAAGACCCCAAGTTTTGAGAATGTATCTATAAGGGATAAAGATATTCATCTATGTCTAAAGTAAGAATGTGTATTGTTTTGCTAACGTAAACTTCAGGTTTAAGAGCAGGGGTGATGGAAGATTAATAAAGCACCTTTAACTGTATCTTGATCTATGAATTGGCACACAATAGGCTTTTGTGAATTATTAAATGTAAAAATTAAAGATCTATAAATTTGATGTTCTCTGCAATTTTTATCTCTTATTTATCCTAATCATAACTGTTATTATGAAGGGATTATGTCTTGCTTGGCAATTAACTCATCTGGACAATTCTTGAGTTAGTTGTTCCACCATGAAACCATCATCCTAATCTTATATTTCTACACAATGGAGGAATATCCAAGAATTGGAGCATTAGTCTAGCTTACTATGCATGTGATATTCTAAACAGAAGCTAATTTTCAAAGAAACAAGCAATGAAAATTGGCATGCTTGTCATGGATTTTATTTCAAGCATCCTATGGTGCTAGAAAATTAATTTGTTAAGCGAGATGCTTATTTCCTATAGTATTGCATGGATTTTCACCTTTTTCTTTTTTTGTGCTTTGTTTGCATGCCATGAATTCCCTTTCCGTTTAACTGTTATTCTATTCTCATTATTATTAGCAAATAAAAAATGAGTCTCATTGATTGTCTATTGGGAGTTGTTTATTCCTTCGACACCCCAAGATACTATTATTTCTTTTACAAACATTTAACCCTTTTAGAAGAATAATTGTTTTTAGCTTCATTTTGTTCACTATTAATTGGGATACGTTGTTTACATTAAGGTGCGTAGAACAGCAAAGGTAATAGCAGAGACTGATATGAGGGTTTTTATGTAATATTTTATCACATCATATTTTGCTTTTTCCAGCCGAGCTCTTAAAGTGTGATTTCTTGTATCTATTTTATGTTTATATCACACATGTGGATTATGATTCTATGATAAAGATTAAAACACCATATATAAAAATAAATATAAGTGTAGGAGTTGATTAAGGTCAATGGCTATTTCTATCATGTTTTTTGCCATTGACCTTGATCAACTCCTACACTTATATTTATTTCTATATATAGTGTTTTAATATTTATCATAGAATCATAATCCACATGTGTGATACAGACATAAGATGGATACAGGGAATCACACTTTAAGAGTCCGGTTGAAAGAAGCAAAATATGATATAAAAAAAATACTGCATAGGAACCCTTGTATTAGTCTTTGTTGTTAGCTTTGTTGTTCTCTGCATCTTGATGTAAACAATATATCCTAATTAATAGTGACCAAATTAAAACTAATAGCAGTTATTTTTCTGAAAGTATTGAATGTTTGTAAAAGAAATAATAGCATCTTAGGGCGCCGAAAAAATAAGTAGCTCCCAATAGATAATCAATGGGCCTCATTTTTTATTTGCTTAACAATAATGAGGATAGAATAACAATTAAATGGAAAGGGAATTCATGACATGCAAACAAAGCATAAAAGGAGAAAAAGGTGGAAATCCATACAGCATTATGGTAAATAAGCATCTTGCTTAACAAATTAATTTTCCAGTACCATAAGATGCATGGAATAAAATCCATGATAAGCATGCTAATCTGCATTGCTTGTTTATTTGAGAATTAGCTTTTATTCAAAACATCACATGCATAATAGGCTAGACGCTTCAATTCTTGAGCATTCCTCCATTGTATAGAAATATAGAATGAGGATGATTTTATGGTGGAATAACTGACTCAACAATTGTCAAGCAAGACATAAATATATCACATTCCTTCACAATAATAGTTATGATTAGAGTGAATAACAGATAGAAATTGCAAAGAACATCAAATTTATAGATCTTTAATTTTTATAGTTAACAATTCACAAAAGGCCTATTACATGCAATTTCATAAATCAAGATACAGCTAAAAGTGCTTTATTAATCTTCTATCACACTTGTTCTTAAACCTAAAGTTTACGTTAGCAAAACGATACACATTTTTACTCTCGACAAAGATGAATGATCTTTATCCTTTATAGATACATTTTGTTCCTACTAGTAGAGATCATGTGTAACACTTTTTTTTTTTTTTTGCTAACAATAAATGTTCATGTAATCTGATAATAAAATTAAGCTTTATGAAGCAATAGTGAACAAAAAACAGATGCAAGTATAGGAGTTAATTAAGGTCAATAGCTAAAAACATGGTAGAGAATATGATTTCATGGGTTTTTAATTTTTTCTATCATGTTTTTAGTTATTAACTTTGATCAACTTTTACACTTATATTTATTTTTATATGTGATGTTTTAATCTTTGTCATGGAATTATGATCCACATGTGTGATGCAGGTATAAGATGGATACAGAGAATCATACTTTAAAAGTCTGGCTGGAAGAAGCAAAATATGATGTGATAAAATACTGCATAAGAATTTTTGTATCAGTTTTTGCTGTTAGCCTTGTTCTCTGCATTTTGATGTAAACAATGTATTCTAATTAATAGTGACCAAATTGAAGCTAGTAACAGCTATTCTCTTAAAGGTATTGAATGTTTGTAAAAAAGATAATAGTATCTTAGGCTGTCGAAAGAATAAGTAGCTTCCAGTGAACAATCAATGGCTCTCATTTTTTATGTGCTAACAATAATGAGGATAGAATAATAATTAAATAGAAAGGAAATTCATGGCATGCAAATAAAGCATAAAAGGAGAAAAAATGTGGAAATTCATGCAGTACTATGATAAATAAGCATTTTGTTTAACAAATTAATTTTTCAGCATTATAGGATGCATGAAATAAAATCCATGACAAGCATATTAATCTGTATTGCTTGTTTTTTTTTTGAAAATTAGCTTCTGTTCAGAACATCACATGTATAATAGGTTAGACTAACGCTTCAATTCTAGAGCAATATAGAATCAAGATGATGGTTTTTTTTTAGCTAACAATAAATGTTCACGTAATCTGTTAGAAACCTAGAATAAAATTAAGCTTTATGAAGCAATAGTGAACAAAAAACAGATGTCTTTTATAGACTTTGTAGCTAAGTATAACACAAAAAAAAATCATGTATTTCTTCCTTTTTTTCCTTTTTCAAATTACAAAGGGAATACAAAATATGCATATTAGAATTCTTAGTATTTAATTATAAATCTAATAATTGATTGTACTATTTTTTAAGAGATGTTTGATTGTTTTTATAAAATCTTTCAATAATCAATTACAGAGAATAAATCTTATTAAACTAAAAGTTACTTATTTAGTGCTTATTTGATATAATGATTAAAATATTTAATAATTAATTATAGATCAAATAATTAATTATAATCACTTTTAGAAATATTTGATTACATTTTAAAAATTTTTCAATAATCAATTATAGATAATAATTTCAATTAAACTAAAAGTTACTTTGAATAGTTTTTATTTTAATTGGGATTATAGAAAGAGAAACTTTACGATTTATATTTATATTTTCTTTATTTTTATTTTTTTATCGTTATTTCCTTATTGAAATAATAAAAGAAAAAACTCTCATTTATCTTGATATTTATTGCATTTTTTTAGTAATTTAATAGTAAAAAGTGTTTTTTCTATACATTATCCAATAATAATAAATTATTTATAATCAATTATTAAATAATATAATTGTTATACATATAAAAGTGGCCTCGAGAGGATAAATCCCCAAGCGCGACAGAGACCAAGCTCCCCGCTTCGACGAAAAGCCCACGGCAAACTTCGCTTCACCCATTAGAGAACGGCAGCAACGAAGTACTCCTAACACCAGCCCCGCCTCGCTCGTCGCAACAAAACGATGCTGTGAGGGGATTCTGGTACATCCCGCGAAGCAGCCCCCTCGCGAGGGACGGTCTTGCGAAAAAATCATAAGACCGGATTGTCAAGTGATCAATCACTCCGTTCAAGCTCTCCTTCTCGCTACAACGACACCCAACTCGCTACAGCAGAACCTGCAACGCCTCCAAGCCATGAATCCCCAGCTCGGGACATCGAGCAGCAGATACAAGTCCACCGCCAACTTAGGGGGACCATTCAATAGCCTACTTTCTGCAATAGCCGGATTGTAGCCCTTTTTGCTATCTTTTCTCATTTATTATTTAATGTAACACAATTGTAACTTGTAATTAATGCATCTAACCCCTCCATCCTCTATAAATAGGGTTACATTGTTAGAGAGAGAAGCAAACAATCTTGTAAGCAGAAACTCTGCAAATCACTTTACATCAATAAAATCTCCGTCGTAGACGCAGGGTCCGGTACCGTCCAGATTTGGTCGAACCACGCTAAAACTCATACTTTCACTACTATTCTCCTTTTGATCCTAATTCACTTCCTCGTCCTATATAAGTCAAACCAGAAAGAGGCTTGAGATCCAGTAAGAATCTGCCCTATTGGCTGGAGTTTAGAGCATAACCAAAATTTGACGTCAACAT
Source organism: Saraca asoca (assembly GCA_026873985.1). NCBI lineage: Eukaryota > Viridiplantae > Streptophyta > Magnoliopsida > Fabales > Fabaceae > Saraca > Saraca asoca. Next base: position 19,220 of record JANHAO010003076.1, on the reverse strand, counting down.
TTTGGCACCGTCTATGGGGATCTCACCTGTTCTGGTTAACTCTTCACTACAATGGCCAAAGGGAGAGTCACTAGGGCCTCTAACGCACGATGTCATACCCCAGATGGTCATGTCTGAACAACGGACTCGTCTGTCGCCCCCGTCATCGGAGCAGTTACGGATGGCCTCCCGGCCAATTCTACACAACCTGTTTTCACCGCCAGCAGCACCGGAGGGTCGTAAATCTGGCTCCAGTATCAGGAGAAACTTGAGCACATGATGGGAGAACTGGCTAAGATAGTTACAATGCTGGTGCAGGCACAAGCCCAGAATGTGCAAGCGCAAACTGAATCCGCCATACCCGAGGCTGGACATTTCGACAGGGCCAACCTAGGGCGAGCCTCACATCGTCATCCACGCGATCAAGGCATTGAAACGGACCGCCAAGTCCCTAGCCAAGAACTGGGGGGCTCGGGTATCGTGATGGAAGGCCTCCTTCAAAGAATTAAGTGTTTGGAGGAGCACCTTCGTGCCCAAAATAATTAAGGGCACTTTAGGGAACAAACCCTTTTCTCTAGAGAGATCATGGAGGAACCCTTGCCGTGTAAGCTTAAAGTTCTAGCCATCTCATTGTATGATGGAGACAGTGACCTGTGTAACCATCTGGACCTGTTCAACATCCAGATGGATCTCCAAGCTTGCAGTTCCTTGGTCAGATGCCACGTCTTCTCCCTACCCGAGGCGAAGTCCCTCAAGCGTGGTTCAAAAGTCTCCCAGCCTGTAGCATTAGCAGTTGGGAGAAGTGTCAAGAAAAGTTTGTTGATCAATATCAAGCGCTACGGAAGCGGTTCGCGCCCTCATGCCACCTCACTACAATCTTCCAAGGTAAGCAGGAGGCGCTGAAAGATTATCTCGCTCGCTTCAGACGCAAAGCTAATAACATAGAGAAACCCTCGGACAAGGCTATTTTGGCTGCTATCTCGGCAGAACTCCATAGAGACGAAAAACTGTTTAAGAGCCTGTACAAGCCCCCAGTGGGCAGTCTCGACAAGTTTTACGAATGGGCCGTGAAGCAAGTTAGATGGGACAAGACCTTCGGCTCGCAGAAAGTCAAAATAGGAGGCTCGGCTCTGAGCAGAAAAAGAAACAACCGTGGGAACGAGAATGATAACCCCAAGTTCTAACCCACAAAGAAGAACAAGGATGAGCGACCTCCATTTCAAGCTCACCATAGTACCTATAGCATCTTATCAGACACTCAGGATAAGATCTTCACAATGGAGAGGGATAAAGAAGATTTTGGAAAACCTCCACCCCTGAAGACTCCCAGCAAGTTTAGAGTCAACCGAAGAAAATTCTGTGCATACCATAACGAGTTCGGGCACGTCACCTCAGAATGCTGGGTGCTGCGAGACGCTATTGAGGATCTCATCAAAAAAGGCCACTTACATGATTACGTTATGTAACCTTTCCGGCAACAGTATGGATCATCCCGGTGAGACGCTGAGCAAGAGCGGTCCCCAACTATCAGAATGATCTTTTGAACTCTTGTATCTATTTGTAAATTATACGAACATTTTCGAATGCAATTACTAATACTAAGTTTCCTTTTATCATGCTAGCAACGCACACAACCCATATGCTGTCAACTTATCGCGAACTTTATGAAAGGCTTCGCACTCTAATCCACCATTTAGTCGGCCCCCCCAGAGCTCAATCCGGAGAAGAATTGACGAAAAATTTAGCCAGTTAAGCTGTGGGCTCGCTGAGGCGTGGAGACACTTAAAACAAATTCACCTAGCTAGTTGAGTTGTGGGCTCACTGAGGCGTGGAGACGCTCAAGATGGGCTCACTGAGTCGTGGAGACGCTCAAGATAAACTCACCTAGCTAGTTGAGTTGTGGGCTCGTTGAGGCGTGGAGACGCTCAAAACATACTCACCTTTTATTCAAGCACAAGATCGCTCCGACCACAAGATCGGTCACCTTTTATTTGGGCAAGATATCACCCCGACCATGAGATCGATCACCTTTTATTTTGACATAAGATCGCCCTGACCACAAGATCGGTCACCTTTTTATTTGGATACAAGATCGCCCCAACCATGAGATCGATCACCTTTTATTTGGGCACAAGATCGCCCCGACCACAAGATCGATCACCTTTTATTTGGGCACAAGATTGCCCCGACCACAAGAACGATCATCTTTTTATTTGGGCATAAGATCGCCCCGACCACAAGATCGGCCACCCCGTTGGGCACGAGATCGCCCCGACTGCAAGATCGAGAACCCTTTACTTTGAGCGCAAGATTGCTTACTAATTGTTTCGCAGCTCTCATGCAAACTTAATTAAGTTGTAGCTCTCATGCACATTTACTTATCCAAGTACAAGATCGCTCACTAATTATTTCACAACTCTCATGCGAACTTAATTAAATTGTAGCTCTCATGCACATTTACTTATCCGAGCACGAGATCGCTCGTCTGTCCGTTTTACGACTCTCATACGAATTTAATGGAAATACAGGAACCGCAACTTACGTGCAAATCTATCCTATTATTTGAAAAATTTTACATTTGTATTTTTGCAAGAACTATCTAAGAGCAATGTTACCCCAATGCACAACTTATATTATTTTCAAAATCACAAGAAAGTTCGGCAAATGATTCAAGCAAGAGAGTATCACAAAGAAGAGGGAAGGGCATCAGACAACTTAAAGGCCAATTTCATTCATTAAAAGACCTCAACGAGGTGTATTTACATCAGAAAGCCCTAGATAGAAAGCCAAGCAAAACACATTGGAGAACGCTAAGTACAAGCTAGTTGAGGAGCAAAAGAAGCCCAAAAATAAAGAAGGGGGGCAACAAAGGAAAGAAAAAGAGAAAGAAAAATAAGGGAGGCCAGCCGTGGATGGCATATTTTGAGAACAACACGTTCATTTTTTCTTCAAATGCACAATCAGTAACGGTGCTGCATCCTATCTACCCTTGATCACTTGCACCTCCTAAAAGAATCGGCTCAGGGAGTACCGGGGGCACGACCGAGCAAGGAATTGCCTCACAGTGAAATCAGACGGACACGATCTGGGATATGTGCAGGAATGCCCCACGTTACTGGTGAAGATGAATCTTCTGAAACATATATGCAGCAGACCATACACACCTCCGAAACGGACCAGAATTTCTATAGTGGTTTGTCAGGATATTCCATGTGTGCCCAGTATGACAAGGCTGAAGAATTATCCTCCTTTATATAGAGCCGGTGACAGTTCGCCGAAGGATCCAGAATTACCCTTCCCAACCACCTACATTAATGGTCTTGGAAAAATATTCAATTAGTGCTGTCATAATCACCGGATGTACGTTATCTGGGGAAATGAAGAGATGGTTCTGGGAAAAGGGGACTTCGACTTTTTAAGAACTGAAAAGATTCAACTCCTAGCCCGATGTGCAAGGTGAGAGTTGGGGGGCTTATATTATACATATAAAAGTGACCTCTCAAGGATAAATCCCCGAGCGCGACAGAGACCAAGCTCCCCGCTTCGACGAAAAGCCCATGGCAAACTACGCTTCGCCTATTAGAGAACGACAGCAACGAAGTACTCCTAACACCAGCCCCGCCTCGCTCGTCATAACATAACGACGTTGTGAGGGGATTCTGGTACATCCCGCGAAGCAGACCCCCTCGTGAGGGTTGATCCCATGAAGAAATCATAAGACCGGATCGTCAAGTGATCAATCACTCCGTTCAAGCTCGCCTTCTCGCTACAGCGACACCCAGCTCGCTACAGCAGAACCGGTGATACCTCCAAGCCATGAATCCCCAGCTCGGGATATCGAGCAGCAGACACAAGTCCACCGCCAACTTAGGGGGATTGTTCAGTAGCCTACTTTCTACAATAGCCAGATTGTAACACTTTTTATTGTCTTTTCTCATTTATTATTTGATGTAATACAATTGTAACTTGTAATTAATGCATCTAACCCCTCTATCCTCTATAAATAGGGTTACATTGTTAGAAAGCAAAGCAGACAATCTTGTAAGCAAAAACTCTGCAAATCACTTTACATAAATAAAATCTCCACCGTGGACGTAGAGTCCGATACCATTCGGATTTGGTCGAACCATGCTAAAACTCATACTTTCACTACTATTCCCCCTTTGATCCTAATTCACTTCCTCGTCTTGTATAAGTCAAAGTAGAAAAAGGCTTGAGATCCAATAAGAATCCCTCTCGTTGGCCAAAGTTTGGAGCATGACCAAAATCTGACGTCAACAATAATCAAACATTAAATATATTTTAAAAATCAATATTATAAAAAGAGAAATGTTAACGGTGGAATCTGGTATTGAGCTAAACTTCGGCCAATGGGGGATTCTTTTAGGATCTCTAACCATGAACTAGTTTAAACACAAAAAATCCATAGGAAACATAGGGAAGGAAGGAAAAGCAACAAGGAAACACCAGAGTTTAATGTGGTTTGGCTAAATCCGGGCAGCATTGGACCTAACGTCCATGGTAATGTATATCGAATCCTATGTCCATGGTATATATTATTTCTGAGAATGTATTTTTATAGAGCTTTTGCTTACAAGTTTCTGTTCTCCCCTTTTACATAGGGCTCCTTCCTCATATTTATAGAGAAGAGGAGGTTACAATAGTAATTTTATATGCAATAAATCTGTGACATCAACATTTAATGTAGAAGACAATATAGATAGACTAAATCTTCTTTTTCGATTTCTGTAGATTGTCTTCTACAGGTGGGCCCCAAGTATCCGTTGGGCAAGGTATGACTTGGTCTCCTGTGGTCTTCAGCTCAGCGAGCTTTCAGGTCACTGATCGCACCTTGCATGCCAAATCCTTTGGTTTGGGAGCGAGTCTTTCTAATGACGAGGTCGGGCTCACTTTTTTGTAAGCGAGCTTGAGTTGAGAGGGGTTGCTTAGCGAGATGAACTGGAGACTTAGCGTCCTGAACATTCCTCGAATCAAGCGTTTACTACGCTTGGGCAGCTCGTCAATCCGCTAGAAGCGATCTAGATTTTGTATATAACATAAGGCCCCTAACTCTTAGCTTGCTTCGCAGGCTGGGAGTTGTCATTTTCTTGGATCCTTATCCATATTTTCGGTCTTTGCTTGATTATGTTGTCACTTCAGATTTTATTTCTATCTTTTCAATCTGCCTCAGATCATACCTTTTACTGTTCATAATCTCTAGCCATTGGCGTGACAGCCGTTTTTCTTGGACCGTTCAATCTAGGATTTGAAATTATCTGCTAGGTTCTTCACTGAACCCAAATCAGCTTATAAAGTGTGAGAAGCTCTTCTTGCCCCTCCATAGAACAGCCAGATGCATGCTCTAGTAAACCTCTTGCCAGGGTCTATGGTGGCCTGATTTATGGTGAAGCTTTTTGAGGTGTGGATGGTCTGTTGTAGGCGGTTAAGAGGTCCAGATGGTCTGTTGTACGTGACCTCCATAGGTAACTTCTCTAGCTCGTCATCGGGAAGTTTTGCGGGGGCTTCAAATCATCTTTCCTCGATCCTTCCATAGAATTCAGCATTGCTCGCTGATTTTTTGAGGACTTTTTAGCATGCTCCGGGCGCGAGATTAGAGAAAATTATTGGATGGAAAGAAATAGGAGCAACAGGGCTCTCCCGTCTTCTTGTTGGCAAGAGCCCGTCTCCCGATTGTTGACGTTTCTACTTTCAACAATAGCCTTAGGCTTTATTTTTGGTTACTGTATTTCTCTCCTCCTGATGTAATTCTGCCTCATCAGGGCTTTTTAATGAATAAGATCATTTTTACAATCTTAAGATGCTGTCATTTTTTCGCATTGATAAACTTTCACAATGTGTGTTGAAACATCCAGATAGCCAATTAGCTAAACATTTCCAAGCAAAACACCTTCGCGCATAACTGTTGTTAGATCCGTAAAAGGATTATGCATAATCAGAAAATCGCATAAGAGTTACCAACAGTTGGTTGCATGTGAGCTGCGAAATAAAGCGACTTTGCTGCCTTAGGCAAGCCATCAGATCGTCAATTCGTTACATTCAACGAGCACGAGGGTACGCTAGCGTTGAGTGTTTAAAAGTGCCTCTGTACCTCAATGAGCACGTAGCTGCGCTGGCAAAGTAAGTTTATTTTGAGTATCTCCACGCCTCAGTGAGCACGTAGTTATGTTGGTTAAGTGAATTTGTTTTGAGCGTCTCCATGCCTTAACGGGCACGCAACTATGCTGGTTAAGTGAGTTTGTTTAAGTGAGTTTGTTTTGAACGTTTCCACGCTTCAGCGAGCACACAGCTACAATGGTTAAGTGAGTTTGTTTTGAGTGTCTCCACGCCTCAGCAAGCCGCAACTCAACTGGTTACGTGAGTTTATTTTGAGTGTTTCCATGCCTCAGCGAGCCTGTAGCTTAATTGGTTAAATGTTCATTAATTCTTCTCCAGATTGAGCTTCGGGGGCCTTCAACCAGACCAAAGGCCGCAGTTGGCATAAAGTTTCCTATAAGGTTTGTGGAAGTTGACCACATGCAAGCTGTGGAAACCACTAGTCCTTGGAAGCAGAACGCAAAGTGGAGAGACAAGGATAATAACATTAAGCCAATCGGTAAGCAGCTCTTAACAAAGCAAACAGATGGCATTTACATTTATTCCAGAGTTTAAAATACATCGTCAATGTATGACTCGGATCGAGCCTCCCGGCTCTTGACCGGCATTATGTTGAGAACGCTGGGGTTGTTGCCTCGTAGGTTGCATCACATACTCTCTTAAACGTCCCCTTCTGATCAGGTCTTCAATTGCTTCCTTGAGGGCCCCGAAAATTTGAAGTGCCATGACCGGCCTCATTGTAGTAGGTACAAAATTCTTTATGGTTTTTTCGTCTATAAGGGATCCTAGAAGGCGTGGGCACTGTAAAGTCTTTCATGTCCCTTTCTGTCATAAAGATCTTATCTTGGGAATCTGATAGGATGCTATACTATTCATAACGGTCGGAGTGCTGAGGTTGCTCACCTTTGGGCCTTCTGGACTTCTTGGACTTCTTTGCAGTCCGTTCGGTGGAGTGATTGCCCTGGTCCATGTCGATCTTCTTTTTGCTGTGAGAGGAACTGGCATTTTCATCCTTCTTGTTATACCTTTCTGAGCTGAAGGTCTCTTCTCATTTAATTTGCTTAGCAACTCACTCATAGAACTCGATGAGATCCTTTATCGGGGACTTGTATAGACTCTTATACAACTTTCCACCTTTACGGAGTCTCGCAGAGATTGTTGCCAGCATGATTTCTTCAGATGGATTCTCCACTGAATTAGCTTCGAGCCTGAATCTAGCAATGTAGTCCTTTAACGACTCATGTTTGCGTTGAAAAATCATAACGAGGTGGCAAAGGGGCACAAGTTATCTTTTCAACACCCAATACTGACAGATGAATTTTCATTGGCAATCTTCCCAACTGCCAATTGAGCGAGTTGGGAGGCTTCTGAACCAAGTTCAAGTTACACCTTTCAGTGTGGCCGGGAAAACTCGACACTTGACCAAGAGATCAACTGTTTGTAAGTTCATATGAACATTGAATGCGTCCATATGATCGTAAGGGTCGGAGTCCTCATTGTACAATGAAATCACAGGGACCTTAAGCTTGAGAGGGAGAGTTCGAGTTTCGATCTCTTCGAAAAGTGATGACCTTTCTTTATAGCAAGCTCCATCACTTGGAGCTCGAAGATGCTCCTCTAGCTGAGTTATTTTCTAGAATAGTTCATCGAGTAACAGGTCCGGAGAGTTATTTTATAGTGAGAACTTTTTGTCTTATATAAATCTTAAGGACAAACCTTTTTTGCCACACGAAACTCAAGTTCTCAATCTCAACAATGGAGGCTGTGATTGAGAGCGAAGATCTTCTTACACAAATTCTTCTACGATTACCAGCAAAATCACTTTTAGCATGCATTTGCGTTTGCAAACAATGGCTTTCTCTTATCCGCAATCCTAACTTTTGTCGCAGTCACGCTCATCGTCACCATAGCTCTAGCTCTCTACCTTCTGGACTTTTCTTCAGCAGTGAACATACTTTCACTCCCCAGTTTTTTTCTTTGGCGAATTCTAAAGATTCTTCTGATTCCAAAGTTCCCGACTTTGATTACTTGGGAAGATGTGGTGTTTTGATTAAGGGATCTTGTAATGGACTGCTGATTCTATGCTCTGGTTATAGTTTTGACCAAAGAATCGCCAGATACTTCGTTTGCAACCCTACAACGAAGCAATTCGCCAGAATCCCAACCCCAATCCCTAACCCTGTTCGGATATTTGAATTCATTTTAGAATTCCATCTAGCTTTCGATCCATCAGAATCCCTAAATTACAAAGTCGTCGCAATTCGGAAATCACGATACGATCCTAATGATCTACAGATTGATTTATACTCCTCGGAGACTGACGATTGGATTGATCCTTGTGTTTCTTTCACTCCTCCGTCAGGATTTCTAACCAATTCTGGTGTTTTCTGGAACAATTGCATTCACTTTACCCTCTGTTTTTCGATGTCGGTCTTCATTGTTTAGGAGCAATGCCAATTGTTCCAAACAAGAAGAGCATTTCGTACCTGGCAGAATCCAGAGGACATTTGATCGCTGTAGCACTTGATAAGCTTTCACTGAAAGATTTTGATATCTGGGAGATGAAGGATGATTACTCTGAGTGGTCTGTGAAATACACTGTGAATTTTTCTGGGTTGAAAGGAACTTTTCCAGAGCTGATTACAGGCAATTGGTTTACAGTTTTGTGTGTTGTTGAAGGAACAGAAGAAGGAGATGTAGTGATTGTGTTTTCAGTAATGGGAGTGGTTATGTCTTATGAGCTAAGGTATAAAGCATTAAGGAAGCTTCAAGATTTGAATTTAATGGCGACTGTGAATTCCCTTTGGGCTTCAAGAAGCTCTAAGTTTAACCAGAGGGTCAGATTCCTTTTGGGTAATGGTGATAACATCGAAAGGTCCTTCGTATTACTGCTCAATCATACTACGGTCTTTCAGCATTTTGAGACTCTTGCTCCTGTTTGAAGAACACATGCCATTACCATCCTTTCAAAGTTTCTTTTTTTATTTTTATTTTTTGTAATTTTTCCTTGTTATTGGTTTATATTGCTTTTGGATTTTTTTTCTCTTACGCAAAATTTATATATAAAGTAGAGATCAGTTTTTTTCTTTTTAGTTATGGATATCTATAGATATTAAAAATGCCAACTGAAGTTGACATATATAATCATTATTTACTTGTACTTATCTAGCTTTTTAATTCAGGACTTCTTTAGTCCCTTTTGCCTTATGAAGATTGAGGTATATTGCGAATTCTGGCTTTTTTTTTTCTTTTTTGTGCCCATTATTCCATTAAAAAATTTTAAATTTAACATAAAATATATTTAGAAAAGATAAAAAAGGTTTTAACACTTTGATTATATACATATTATTTTTTAAAATTTTAAAAATTTTACATATAAAATAATATATGATAATTAATTGTAATTCAATAATTAGATTAAAGAAAATCAGGTTATAAAAGTTATTGATTGATACAAGTGTCATAAAGTTTATAGTGATGTCAATTAAATCCTTCCATGTATATATTAAGTTGGCTAAAGCATTGATTATTTGATGAATAAATGGTGTCAAAAATAAAAATATTAATAAATTAATCAAATGAGTAAAATCAAGATTGAGTTGCAAATATTTTATCTCTCTTAACACAATCCAAAACATCAATGTCCATCCCTAAAGCAACTCAAGACACATCATGGCCCATTTCGCCTTGAATTATATGCCTTTTAAGCAACAATAGAGCCTTGATCTTGTAGGTTCTAATCTATTGAGTGTGACAAAATGTCTCTTTTTGTGTTTCCTCTTAAGTGAACATTATATTTCCTTCGCATGTAGTGTAATGTTACTTCAAAAGTTGCTTAGGAAGTGGTATTAATGTTTTCGGTTATGTTTCTATTAAAAAAATTTACAAGAATAATTCGTATAAAAATCATAAATTTAAGTCATTAGGTAGTGATCTAAGTAATTTTTATAAAAAAATTTGCAACTTTTTAAAATTACAAGTGTATATAAATTTTGCATATAATAAGTATGAAAAAAATTATAACTCTTTAAAATTGTATCAAATTTTTTTTTTTCTGATTTCTATATATAAAGATTATAATTTAAAAAAAAAGTTACGAAATGTATGGAAAAAATTTCATAAAACTTGAAAAAGTAGATATCATTATAATTTTGTTTTGAATTGGTTCCAAACCAAAACCCATGTGATTAGGCAGCGTGTAAATAAAAGGTGGGGGTTGTAAATTGGGGAAAATGATTAGATCGATATGGATGAGGAATTTTTACTTCATTTTTTATTCTAAGAGAGGTAAATATAAAAAATAAAGTTAGAAAAATAATAAGTCTTTTATTTAATATTTTTATCCTACACCTCTAGTTTTTAAAGAAATTATGAGTAAAATATCACATCATAAATTACGGTACTTTCTATAATATCTTTGAAAAATTAGGAGCTCTAAAATTTGAAAATTTAAAACTCTCTCTTGTTTGATTTAGATAAAAAAAAAAACTATATGAAAAGAAAAGTAAAATGTGCTGTCATTATTTCTCCTTGCTCTTTCAAAGTGCCCCGTTTTGCAGTGTATCGTGAGAAATTCATCTAGTGTCTGTAGCAAGAAGCGAACACCAGCAGTGGCAGGTGCCTCTCCAAGTGAAGTCCGTCAACCATTAATTTGAAAATGGCTTTAAGGGGTTAATTGGAAAATTTTCTTCCAAATTAATTTTAGATAAATACAGTAAGTAAAGATGGTATTTAGGCAATCAAATTTAAAATTATACTTATTTCAAAATTAATTTTAAAAATGAAAATAAATAAAATGTAAGTAAGAAATTTTTATTCCTCCTCAAAATTAATTTTGAAATAAAAGTAATTTTAAATTTGAATTATTAAATACAAAATTCATTTACTTTGTCCACCTAAAATTGATTTTGAATCCATCCAAATATGGAATTTGATTTCATTTCATTTGTAATAGAAATAAAAAAAAAGGAAAATTTCAATGTAGTAACCGTGACTAAGAATCTTTGTTAATAGAAAATTTTAATAATTTCTTAATAATGTGATAATACATAAAAAGTGACACCATCAAATTGTTAGTTAATAAAAAATGTTACATTATTAATTTATTGTTAGTGTAAAATTTTCTATATTGTTAATAAATAAAAATTACTAGTATTAAATTTTTTACACTATTAAATAATAAGATGACATATCATTAAAAGAGTAATAATAATTAAAAAATTTTATCAATATCAAAATAATTTTAATAATTTTTTAATAATACGATAACATAAAAAAGTAATAGTAACAAAAGCCTATTGAGTTTAAATCCAAAGTTGGATGTATAATATAATGAATCATAGCAAAAGTTAAATTTGATTTAACTTCGATGTAAAATTTTTTATATTATTAATAAATATAAAAATGTTACATTATTAAAAAATAAAAAATAATTAAATTTTTTTATCAATAATAAAAAAATTTAATTATTTTTTAAAGACGTCACAACACAAAAGAGAATGATAATATAAAATTAATTTATACTAACATTAGATTGAATTTAAATCTTAATATTGATAAATTCTTTTTTATCAAAAAAATAAAACTTTATGATATAGAACATCATATGATTTTTAGGCTAATTTTTTTATTTAATTTTTATAAATTTTATATTATTATCTATTAATTACTTCTAGTTACTCCTACTCTTTTAAAACGCCGCATCTTTCTTTTGAATTTAAACTCAAATTTTGCACTGATAGTTCTACATAGTTACTCTTAATATTTTAGTGTGAGTAAATTAATTTTGCACAATTATTCATCTTCCCTTCATTAATAATATAAAAAGTTTTAGAACACATTGAATTAAATTTAAACTAACATTTCTTTAAACCGTATCTTTGTTTTGGCTTTAACATGATGAAGCATATTCTTTTTTATTTTGAATTTTTACTGCATAGTTTTAAATACGTGAATAATGTACCAAAGAATGATCCAAATATGAATGTGAAGGTCACAAAGAGGGGAAGTAATTCGGTACAAAATGCCAGTTGAGTTCTGGTTCTAAGTTACATCACTCACTGCTCACTAATCTCGGATATCCCGCCCAAACCCAATTCTTATCCTCATTTTTCAAAATTTGAGTTCGTTGCTTGTTCTGTGGCTGCAAATTTTCCAAACCAACCTCATCGGATTCTTGGGAAACTGTTACCCGACAACGTTGTTGAAGTAGCTCACCGCAATCCGAACCAAACCCTACAAATTCACTGTCTTCAGTTGACTTATTTTCTGGAAAATCACCTATCCGATTCCTTATGGCTTCCTCTGATTCAACCGCACCTGCTGTCCCACTCTCCACTGTAAGCTCTTTCTTCGTCTTCTTCTTCTTCTTCTTTCTATGTTCAATCGTTTTCAAATTCTGGGTATAGTGGAAATTTTAACTCTTAGCTGTTTAGAACTCGAAAGTTTGTGATTTTACTATGGATTGTTAATCATTTGGTCTTTTTGTTTCCAGAAGAAGGAGAACGTGGCTCCGATTTCATCCAAAATCGCGGTACATCTATCAATTTTTTTGGGTGGTTTTTAAAGTACAAAAATGGTGTCTTATCGTTTGATTGCAACCGAGTGCCGGGAAATTGTGGAGAAAAAATATTTTTTAATTTTGAATTATTGGTTTTTATTCTATCTTTATTCAGATCGATTGAACAAAAGGGAAATCGAAAACCCTGGAGCTTGATAGATTTTAATGGGAGCTAAATAGATCCGATAATTATAAATGAAGAAGCATTTTACTTTTCCTATTAAGTTGTTGCATTTGTTCTCAGGAACTAAATGAATCGAGGTCAGAGCTTCTCAACAGAATTCAAAGTTTGAAACAGGTAACATTTAAGGGGTTTATATAATGCATATATATACACACACCTAAAGACGGTACTCTAATTATTTTGAACACACTGACTAACTAATTCTCATGCCTTGTGCATTTGAACTCTGGCCATGGGTGGGGTTTGGATACATTTTTTCATCTAATTCTATTTCCCTGGTGAATAGGATATGCAAAGTTGGAGGTCAAAGTTAGATACACAAGTAAAATTCTATCATGAGGTAAGTGATTATCAGTCTCCAGTAAGCACTACATTATGCTATTGCTTTTCTGTAGAGAGAGCACTTGTATTACTGTTGTCCTATTGGTAAATTTCCTCGTTTTGGATGGTTTTTTTAGATGGAAAATGCTTAGCTTGGACTTATTATTGCATTTAATGCAATGGATTGTCTTGTGTTTTTTAACCTGTGCTCTAACTCTACCTTGTAAATCATTTGCCATATACCCTCTACTGGCTTTTAGAATTGGCCAGTGGCGTCTGAAAATTATCATTCCAAATGCTTTGCTGCTGAATTCAGATGTCCTGAACATATACCAGGAGGGCTAACCCTTAGATTTTTGGTTTTCTAAAGACCTAGTATTTAAATTTAAAACTTTCTGGAGTTAATATGAAAAGATGTGAGTGTCACCACTGTCGTTTTCAAACTGAACAAATCTGCTTTCTATTTTATGGACAAAACAATAAAGATATGTTGGTTGTGGATTTTATTCCACTGGGTAGGATTGCAATTAACTTTGGTGATTTAGTGATTGTAATCATGTGTCAAACAAAATCTCTGATGTTTTTAAGAAACTCTCATGTACCTGATAACAAGATACCTACATAGTTCAAGTATCATCTGCATATTAATCTTGCCCCTTATTGAGGATGAAATTACCATCTTCATAAAAAAGTCTGCATCACTATCATCACAATATGTGAAGCTCTATCATGTTCCTTTTGTGTCTCGTTGTCTATCTTGCCAATTGACTGTTACTTGTCATATTTTGTTTAATCTAAATCAACTACAAAGAGTAAATAGATTCACAACTCTTTATCTAATTGTGATTTTTTAACTTGGATTTTCTTTGGTTTATTCAGGAGCTTTCAGAACTCAAGAAAACACTCAATGTTGAAGTGGAGCAACTTCGATCAGTAAGTGTGCATCTACATCTTTGATCAAGTATTCTCTTTCATTTCAAATTATATTTGTTCCATATAATTTGTTTTTGTAATATCCAAACTAGGAATTTCAAGACTTGAGGACCACCCTTCAGCAGCAACAGGAGGATGTTACTGCTAGCTTGAGAAACCTGGGGGTAAGTTTGTTGTGATTGCCTTTGATATTGACTTCTTTGTTTAAACCTCTATAACCAATCGGGTTCGCCAAGACTTTTTCATGACACAAAGATCAATGAATGATTTTCAGCTTCAGGATGTCTCTGGAGATAGCAAGCAGGTTGAGTCACAGGCCACCAAGATTGAAGAAATTGACAAGGAAGAGCAGGTATTGCCCAAGGAGGAGGATAATGGGAAAGCAGCTGAAAATTAAATAGGCTCCAGACTTGGAGTGTTTGCTACTAGTAGTGTATACCCTAAGGGGAGATAAATGACTTTCTGATTATTTGTATTGTTAGTTCTGTGCTGTGTTTGTCAAGTAAGAATGGGTCCAACCTCGTTGGAGACAATGGAGTGGGCATGATAGCCCATCTAAATCAGTGAAATGCCAAAATTTTGCATTTACCCTTCATTTGTTCATTTGTGCAATCTACACACTTGCGCAAAGTAATACTGATGCACAATTGTGCGACTCCTAGTGCCTCGTAATGATTGTGTTGAGACAATGGGGGTCACAAATAGCATGCTCCTTGCACCGAGTCTGCAGGCCTTTTCATATTGAGTGTGAGGAAATTACAGTTTGTTGCCAGCATTGCTTGCTTAAAAAAGGTGACTAACAAAATCATTACTCACAATTGTGAGAAGCCTCATTAGTTACACAATTATATGAATAGTATTACTTTTGTTGAGCCAGCTCTAGTAAATTGTCACTCAATAGCAGTTGAGTTGTTTCTTTGGACTATCCTTTTGATTAGAGAAGTTCAGATGATAAAGCATTTGCCTTGTCTAGTGGGCCATAAGTAAGGGATGGAAATAAGTCAGGTTAGATAAAATTTTATCTTAATTAGATAGGGCCTGTATTGCAAAGTGATGGTCTGAATTTAATTTGTTAACATTTATAAGGTTTTATTTCAAGGTTGATTTGGCTGTTTTATAAAGTTTGGATTAACTTGTTAGTCTAATGAAACACCTATGTTTATAGGTACACCTTTAAATAGGTCAAAGGGTTTAGGCTTAAAAGGCCTCAAATAGGCCAATAGCTTTTTTAAAAATTTATATATACATATCACGTATCTAATATTGCAAAAATTTTGAAAAATCATATAAAAACCTATTAATAAAGCAAAGAAATAAATCCAAATACTTATAAGTAATAACACAACAACAAATTCAAGTATCTAATATCTAATAAGATACAGTAAACAAATATAAACTAGTTAGGGTTAGATAGATTAGGGTTTTTTTTTTCAATCAATAGGTTAGTAATGAGACAACATTAGGAATAGTAAAAACACTTACAGGGCCTTTTTTTTTTTTAAAAAAAAAAAGGTTTGATAGATTTTTATATATATTAAATATTGAATATAATTTATACAAGTCTTGAAAAAAATTGTAAATAGACTGACTTGATAGGTCAACAGTCTAGGTTTTAAAAAAATTGGCCTAACCTACGTAATCAAATGGGCCTACTTATTAATTTTGGTTTGATTTATTCAATCAAAAAGATTAAGTCCATCTAAACTAAGTTATAGACTGTTGATTGACAGCCTGACCTATTTCCACCCCTAGGCATGATTAATCTTAATGGCTAAAAGACTTCAATAACATTGAAATTTTGTGTAAATCACTCTCTAATTGCTTCCTAATTATTGTTGAATGAAATGTCGTGAAAACACAATTTCTAATTAGTTTAATACGGGGGTTAAGCTTTTTTGTGATTGCTTTTGATATCTAATTGCTTAGCCAACTTATAATTTGCTAAGATGAAAGCCTCGGCCATGTTAAGGTCTAATTAATTTAAAAGGGAAAATTACACTTTACTTGTGGTGTAAATGTTAAAAAGAGACAACTTATAACCTATACCGTTAATACTTGATTTACTCGTGATTTTTTTTGTCCAAATGTAATGAAAATTGTCATGTGTTAGTTATATACTTGTCTTCTTCATATTAAGACTGTTAGGTGCAATATTATGTAATGACAAGTTAATTTATTATGTGCATTTGACGTTTTTACCTTTATTAGCCAATTTACAAGATGTAAGAAGATGAGACTTATATAGAGTTGTGTAATGCATCCAAGGTAAAGTGAAATGACATTTTTGGATGCATGTTACTAGTCTAGATATAGGCCTGGGATAGATTCCTAAGTATTGCACCAGTTAGAAGAGGTTGGTTGGATCCTGACCAATAAGAGCTCATGCCCTTAGATTTTAGATAGCGCGACACTTAGGACACAACGATAACTCCATGTCACGTGTTAAGTTTGTTTAGGGCTCTACTTAATCGCTTAAAGCTGGACCAGATATGAATAATTGACCTTATTACAGTATTGTAATTTACTGCCTAAATTTTAATTTGTATTTGTGGCATTGATTGCGATTATAGTTTATGATGATAGATTATTTGGGAACCTTACATTGGTGATATATTGGCGACCTTTCCAGACTATTATATAATGGGATAGGAGATCTAGTATTTACAAGTACCTTTGATATGTTTCCACATTGTTGAATGGCATAGCGCAGACAGAGTCATGAGGCAACTTGGTTTTCAACAACCTATATCTTGTGGCTCAGATGTGGATGACACTTTGCATAAGTATGCACTACAGGGGGAAAGAATCTTGCGACTAGTCGCAAGACATAAACAGTTGATTCAACTTTGGAACAATCGGCAACAACAAATCCTTTGTGGAGTGCCAACATTAGAACCACTACACTGCAACGATAAATACATAAGATGGTATAAAACGTTGACAAGATGCTGAATTACTCCAAGTGGTTCAATAAAGGATTTAACGGTATGATTTACTATGTTTAAATTAATTATATAGATTGAACTGAGAAAAAATAGTTAATAATTTCCTTCTTGTGTTTGTATAACAGGCTAACATGGGAATGGAGTTGCAGCATATGACCCTTGCCAATAATGAAAGCATATTATTGCCTATGGCTGGACAAACCAGTATTGACTTAGTGGATATTGCAAATGAGTATTACAGATTCAAAGCTTATCATACTAACATCCCGCCTCTATTGTCGAATGTTCAAAGGCTAACAATTCATATCAATCCAATTGATGTAGGTTGTTATGGGTGATTTTCGATTCTGCAAGATGGGCTGACAAAGGCTCAATAAAAAGCCAAGTCCAAAAGAAAAAAGAGCCAAACTCAACCACTATCTGCACAGAACGATACAAAAGTCCAGTTCACTAAGGGACAAGGCCTGACTTGCAGAGCCAGTAGCTTGCTACATGCGAGCCCGTATTGCCAAAGGCGAGCTCGCGAGGGTCATTCTCGTGAACTAAAGGCCAGCAGTGATCGAGGATCCCAGCTTGCGAACATCGCACCTTGCTTAGCTGAACCACAAAGTAGCGGCCCTCTCAGACTTAGTGCGTAGGACTAGCCTGCAAGAAGTAGCACCAAGGGTCCACTCGCATAAAGCAAATTCTAGAAGTCAGCCACCAGTTTGCAGAAGATATTTTGCAGTAGTCTGGGCTGTCTTGTGTATTTACTTTGATGTAACAGAAATATAAACTATAAAATTATATTTGTAGCCTCCCCTTCCTCTATAAATAAGAGGAGGGAGATCACTATAAGGTATGCTGAATCTCTGTACCAAAACTCTATAAAATTCTCCCTAGACTAATGAAAAATTATCATGGATGTAGGGACCGGTGCCACTCGATTTTAGCCAAATCACGTTAAAAATGCTATGCGTTCATTGCTCTTCCTCTCTGTCTCCATCATTCTTCATTTTGATCAATCGAAAAGCAGTTTGAGTACCAAAAAACCTCTTTGGTTAGTTGGGTTTTGGCAGAACCGAAAGCTACCGTCAACATAGGTAGACGTGCTCGCAGAAGACGTTGGCAAAATGAAGAGCATGCAGATGATATGGGACCTTTAAAAAGTACAATTACTTGGCACATGATAAAGTGAGCACATCATACACACCACCTGCTCTTTCTTCATCACGACATACATATGGTAAGATAGGCCTGTCATACGTACCATAACCTTCCCCATTCATCACAATATACGTATGGTGGAGAACATTTATATGGCCCTATGTCATCTACCCAGGGCCAACAAGAACCTTTCATGAATGAACGTTTTTAGGGGTTTCCACAAACATTATTGTTTTCACCGTTAGGAAGAGGCTTGGACATATTTTTAGGCTGGTCAAGATTCTCCTCTTCATTGTATAACGTTGAATTTATGCATAATCTATAACTCTATGTTCAGTGTATGCTTTTATGATAATGACTGAGCCTCTTCCAGACTCTCCATAACCAACTCGAGTGTAGTCCAGTCGCTGAGCTCACGGTGCATAAGTTTATTATAACACGGGTAGATGTGTGATTAGACACATAGGACATTGCGAATGTCCCTTTGTGTCAGCAACAAGAGCATGGATATGACTTTGATTCAGATTAGGGTGAATGTTGTTATCTGCTATGTTGTTTATAAATATTGTTTTTTGTAAATGTTATTATCTATTGTTATGTTATTCCACAAAATTATGTTATGACATATTTTAACTACATTGATTGATTATATATGTCTTTTAATATAAATTCATGCATAATAACTAGTAAATAAAGTGTTCCAATGACACATTATATTATAATAGCAGAGACATCTGAATGTAGACTTAAAGATATCAATAGTAATAAAGTGTTCCAATGATACATTACATTACAATAACACAGACAATCGAATGTAAACTTAAAGTACATCAATAATAATAAAGTATTCCAATGGCACATTGCATTATAATAACACGCTGTAGCTCCGAATGTAGACTTTAAAGAATACATATCTTTGTGCATCATGGCCATGGCAAGGTCGAGTCCCAACTATTAGTCTGGATGGGTGCCCTAGGCCAATTTGATTGGACCCTATCGCATCCATGACTATACATTCTGTGGATTTGGATATAAAGGT